>PITA01007746.1:0-89318 GCA_004023965.1 Spilogale gracilis
AAAAAAAAAAAAAAAAAAAAAAAAAAAAAAAAAAAAAAAAAAAAAAAAAAAAAAAAAAAAAAAAAAAAAAAAAAAAAAAAAAAAAAAAAAAAAAAAAAGAAAAAAGTAATCTGCCCGGTAACAATCAGCGCGCAGTAGCAGGAGCCCCAGAGCTATTGGCTATGCAAATAGAGGGAGGGGAGACGGCGCCCCAAACTCTTACTCACCCTTTTAAAGCGATATTCCCCCCTTCCCTCCCCCAATCCCTTCCGCCCCACCCTCGTTTAAAGGGGCTGGCTCCGGGGCCTGAGTTAATCGCAAGCACCTCTGGTTTATTCGCTCCCGGCCTTCTCAGTTCCACCCCCCCTTTCAGGGAACCGAGTGTACAGCTCACCCAGCACCCCCCCCCCAGCTCTCCACACCCCGGTTCAGGGCCCCCTTCTCCGCGAAGGAGGTGCTTGGTCGACCACGGTGTGTCGCGAGCCTTGACCCACGCCATGCTACCTGCACGTGCCAGCTCGGCCAACTGGTTGGGGGCTCTGGTCTCGCTCCCCTTCCCCCCAAAATGAAATAAGACTGAAAGCTGGGGGGTGGGGTGGAAGGAGGAAGGAGGTGAGGAAACGCCACCATATCCCTTGTAAAGGCAGCCTTGACCCGGGGATGCATTTGAGCACATGTCAAAGCCCACCGCGCGGACGGCATCTCCACCGCATCCCGCTCCGGGGGAGAAAGCCCTGGCTGGCGGCTGAGGCGTGAACCCGGAGGGGTCGGCAAGGATGCTAGCGAAGGACACCGGGTGGAAGTCTTGGGCCTCCGGGGAAAGGAAGGGGTGGTGTTGTTTGCGCAGGGGGAGAGAGGGGGAGCCAAACCTAATCCCTCCCTCGCCCCCCTCTCCTCCCCTCCCCCTCCCGGGCTATTTCCTAGAAAGCTGTATCAGTGTGGCCACGCTCGGGGCGCAGACACCTTGGGCGGCTTGTCAGCAGATGCAGGGGCGAGGAAGCGGGTTTTTCCTGCGTGGCCGCGGGCCGCGGAGAACCGATGGTAGCCCTGCCCCCTCCCTCGGGCCTGCGGCAACTCTGGGCGCCTCTCTGCTGCTTCCCGCGGCGCCTGTAGCGCCCCCAAGAAGGGGAGGGTTTCTGCTCTAGGGTCACATTCTATCACGTCGGAGAAGCCGCCCCCTCCCTCCTAACACCCACTCCTTCCTCTTCTTCCTCTCCACACACACATGCGGGGGTGGGGCGTGGGGGGGGGACGTTGCTCTGGAACCTTTAATCTGGCTTTTGAAACAGCCTCGAAGTGATCAGGAACTCAAACGTTCGGGACAGAGCCTATATCTCTGGATAGCCAAGGCTAAAATCGCTTTCCTTAGTCTTCACTTGGAATCTGTTTCTAAATTGCATGAGTCTACCCATCTTCAAGTGATCTACCCGTCATTCTCGGATCCTACATACATGGGCAGAAGTGCAAAGATCAATTTTGAGACAGTCAAAGTTGAAGGGTCGTATTTTGGCACCATACACCCATACAATGTGCGAAATTAGAGGGAATAAATAGAAATCGGTGTGTTTTTTTGTGGGTTCCCCTATCGGGGCCCCTGGCACGCAGGGCTGGATAGAGGGAGAGGGCCTCGGAGAGCTAAGGAGAGGGGTGGAGGGGCGGGGGACCGCGTTTGAAGTTAGGTCGGGCCAGCTGCTGTTCTCCTTAATAACAAGAGGGGAAAGGAGGGAGGGAGAGAGAGATTGAAAGGAGGAGGGGAGGGACGGGAGGGGAGGGAAGGGGAGGAGGAACCGGAGAGGGGAGCGAGGCGAGAGGGAGGAGAACTAACTGCCCAGCTAGTCTGCGTCACTGCCTCGCAGAGCAGAGAAGAGCGAGCAGGGGAGAGCGAGACAAGTTTGAAGGGGAGGGCAGGCAGAGTTAGCAGCCCTCGGGGCTCTCCTCTCCCACCGCCCATCCCTTTCCTCTTTTCTCCCCTAGGCTCTTTCTCTCTTTCTGCCCCATAACTTCTCTCTCGAAAACCCCCTATTAAGCCAAAGGAAGGAGGTAAGGGGAACCCTTTCCCCTCCCCCCTCCCCAAAACCCCTAACTTTTCCAGTTCGGAGAAAGCAGGGAAGAGAGCGGGCACCCGGCCGGCCATGGAGCTGCTCTGCTGCGAGGTGGACCCGGTCCGCAGGGCCGTGCCAGACGCCAACCTGCTCTACGATGACCGCGTTTTGCAGAACTTGCTCACCATCGAGGAGCGCTACCTTCCCCAGTGCTCCTACTTCAAATGCGTGCAGAAGGACATCCAGCCCTATATGCGCAGGATGGTGGCCACCTGGATGCTGGAGGTAGGTCTGCAGACAGACTCCGTGTGTCCCCATCCGGATACTCAGCCACCCCCCTCGACCCCGCGCAGGGACCCTAAAACTGGGAGAGGGCAGGCTCCGCGCTGGCCTCTCCTCTCCCGTGCGCGAGGTTACCCCGCTCCCTTTGGCGAGACGCGTGGCTTCATTTTTCTTCCCTGCAGGATGCAAGACTAACTGGGGGAGGGGAGGGTGAAAAGGGGGGGGAGGAAAATCTGGGAGAAATGAGGCTGTCCTGGGGCGGGGGTGGGGGAGCATCCCGCGCGCGTGTGCCTGCATGTGGCTGCCTCCTTTTCCCACCCCCATCCCGACCTGTCTTTGGCGAAGCCGCGGCTGCTTTCGGTGCAGTGAAGAAGGGAGCAGGAGTGTGAAATCGGGGCCCCAAAGTAAAAAAAAAGCAGCCCCCCAAAGGCCAGAGCAAATTCGTCCTAGCCTCAGGTCCCCGCATGTGGTCGCGACTCCGCGTTGGCACTTAAGGGGGGGGGGGAGAGGGAAGGGGAGGCGGGAGGAGGAGAGAAACGGAGAATTCAGGAGCCCCGGAAGTCGCAATAAGAAACGCGTGTTTTCGGGGAACCCAAAAGAACCACTTCTTTACCCTCGCTCCAAATCTTTGCCGAGCAAGCCGTGTGCCCACGTATGCACAGCTCTGGACCTGCCGTGGTTTCGCCATGTTGCTTTGCAAACTCCGGTTGGAAAGGCTGGAAGACGTCGCCCCCTCCCCCCTCGTACCCCATTATCCCGGCCACCCCACTTGTAATAGTGCCCTCTCCCCCAACCCCCACCTCACGAAGGTTACTTACAGTTTGGCTTTCCAGTTTCCTCGGTGCGGAGATTTGGGTGGGGTAGGAAGGGGGGGAGGAGGTGTGTGTAGGGGGGATGTCGGGGCACCCCTAAAGGAGAGGTCAGAGTCCCCCGTGCCTCTCTCCGGCGGCTCCCGGTTCCTCGGCTTTCCCCCAGCTCGGCACCACGATCCCTAGTTTCTGCCCTTGTGGGCCGCAGCCGGACACTCCCGCCGCGGCGCTCACCCCTCCAAGTTTCCCCTCGGGATCCAAAGCCCCAGGGGACGAGATACAGACCTTTCCAGCACCCGAAACCTCCGTTTCGGGAAGCCTGGATCCTCTTTGGGGTTTTAACGCCAAAACGGCTTTTCTAGGATATTTCCTCGATTTTTAATTATTTTTTGAAAACGTCTCCCCATGCTCCGAGTCCAGCCTCCGAGGCTGCGGCTCTTCCTCCTCTCCTCCCTCCCCCTCTCTTCCCCACCTCTCTCCACCCACCCCCCCAATAGCGGCGCCTGGGCGGCAGGGACGCCCCCGGACATTTTTTCCAATTGTCGGGAATGATAGAGCAGGGTCCGGGGGTCCGAATGAGACCAAGAAGAAGACCCCCGGAGCTTCCAGAATATTTTTATTGATTTTTTGAAAAGATGACGAAATCCAAAAAAGAGAGTGTGAGTGAGTTAGAGTGAGCGAAGAAGTCAGTAGCCAAAGGGAGCGTCGCAGAGCCCGGCGGCTACTGCGCATTTGTTTGCCTCCGGGGTTCGGATCTTCAATTCCCCTGTTTTTTTTACATTCCCGGGGAATACCCCGCACGGATGAACTATTTTAGATTTACCTCGTTTTCCTCATCTTCATTCTTATCACATATTCTACTCCCCTCCCCCTCCCCACTCAAAAATGAAATATTTTTGCTTGTTTCCATGGGTTATGCCTTTTCATTCTTTTTTTTTTTTCTTTTCCTGGTACTATTCCCTCCACCCCCGCCCCCCAACCCTTTCTCCGCTCCCATTGTAGGTCTGCGAGGAACAGAAGTGTGAAGAGGAGGTCTTCCCTTTGGCCATGAATTACCTGGACCGCTTCTTGGCTGGGGTCCCAACTCCTAAGACCCATCTGCAGCTCCTGGGTGCTGTCTGCATGTTCCTGGCCTCCAAGCTCAAAGAGACCATCCCTCTGACGGCAGAGAAGCTGTGCATTTATACTGACAACTCCATCAAGCCTCAGGAGCTGCTGGTAATGACCCTCTCCTTTCTTTCCCCCTTTCCGTTGGTCCTTCCCTCTTTGCAGTCTCCAGGCCTGATAAAATCTTCCACCGACTGCCCCCAGACAAATCCTTTGGATCCTAAATTACCACACCGCTGGAATTTTCACACTTTTAGGAGACAGTGCTTTTAATAGGAATTTTTTTGTGTGTGTTCCTACTGTGTGCCAGGCACTGTGCTAGGCACTGAGGCTATATCCATGAATAAGATCCTCGGAGACATTTGTGTTGTGACATTCATTTGCAGTTGTGTGTGTGTGTGTGTGTGTGTGTGTACATGGGAGACTTGGGACACAGTGATAACATTTTAATTAAATTCCAAATTTTCAATCACTAAATCCTGAGAAAATTGTTCAACTTCTCACATGGTTAGGAAATGTCTTCACATGATAGGAGTGTTTTGTGATATCTATAAATTCTCAAGATACCTGCACATAGTAGCTGTTCACTAAATATCAACTCACTGACTTTTCAGCCAAGTCGAAATTTGGTTTTATTGGAGGAATCTGAGGCCTGGGTTCCTAGTTCCAGTGGGACTGTGACCTCTGTCCGATGACAGGGGTCTTCTCTTGACTCTGGTTTTCTGCCAGTAAACCCCCCACCCCCCATCTAACCCTTTTTCCCTACAGCTTCACGTGTACAGCGTCCATGGTGCAGCACTGTGGAATGGTAGAGTGGCTCCCAGGCCCACCTTCCCCGTGGTCTGCACACCTTTCTCTGCACTGTTTGGAGAAGCCCCCCGCCCCCACAACCGCCCTTCCCCCTCCTTACTGGCAAGGCCTGCACAAAGTCCACGGGGCTAGGACTGGCTAGAACTGAGCTCTTTGTGAGAGGCCTTCCTTTCTGGGGCTGTGCTGCCATCTAGTGGCAGACATGTGCAAGGATGGGGGAGGAATTGCGGGGAATGTCGAGAGGGGGCATGAATGACTTCACCTTTGAACCACTGCCAGATTTCAGCTGCTTCTGGTTTGGTCGGAGAGGCCCAGAAAGGTGCTTTCTTCTGGGAGATCTGCTTCCTTTAATAATAGTACAAGACGAGTGTTTTATATTCACATTCCCTTGTGAGAAGAAAGGGCTGGAATTTCAAGCCATCTTAGAACACACTGGTTATTTAGTAATTTTGTCTTTTTTTTTTTTTTTCCCCACCCCAACCCTCTGTAAAAAGCTGAGGCAGACTTTAAAGCATGTAAAGGAAAATTGTTAGAATTCGTTACTACTGTTTTTCTCATGGAAGATCAGGAAAATGAATCTTCCGTTTGGTTCATTTGTTTCAACGTGATGGTGGACCATGGTGTTCTTTGGGACACCCCAATTTTTTCCAGAACCAGCCAAGCTAATGAATATTGCTGGGCAAAATCCTGCCTCCCCCTTTTTTTCCATTCCCTATCTCTTTATCCCAGAAGCTAGGATCCAGAGGGGTCCACGTTTACACTGGAAGAAACTAAGGCCCAGCAAGAGGAAGGGAGTCACCCCAGATCACACAGCAACTTGGTGCGGCAGGAGGAGGGCTGGGGCTCTGGTTCCTGGCTTAGCAAATGGAAGAGGGCCTGGGGGGGCAGTTAGGACAAATGGGGGACTAGGGTGCCCATGCATACTGATCTCCACCTCTTTTTTCTGAAGACAGTTAATGCACAGGTCCGTTTTCCCTCTGACTGCACATACTTCTAGGGTTTCCTTTCAGGCTTATTTACATTAAGCACAAGTCCCCAGATGTATCCCAGTAAGGGAGAGAGGAAGTTTTTCACGCGGTGGGCTGCTGGTGAGAGCCCGTGAGAGATGGGATCGCATTGACCCCCCTGGGCATTGAATGGAGGGAAAGTACACAAGCGCTTTCACTTCGCCCCAATCACCTCCCGCTGCAGCATGGGGTTGCTAATGACCATCCAGTGGGACCTTCTGTCATGATGACAAAGGTCTATGAAACATTTAGGTGAAAGGGCACTCTGTGGCTGGGTGTCTTTTGCCCAAGACTTCTGTACTACGTGTGGAGGGTAAAGTTTGAAAGCAGAGAAAATGGCACTATTTCATACCAACTATAAGTCAGCTAATTGGTTGTGCAGGAGTTGGGCACAGGAACCTTCGTTTGAGCTTTATCTATGTGCATCATTTTTCCGTGAGGATTAAAAAGACTATTAATCTAGCGATAGAGACAGACAGTAAATTACTAGCAGTGGGCCACAATGACCTTAGCAGTCTCTTCGCAGGCTCAGTTTGGGTGGGCAGGTAGCAGCTCTGCCTGTAAGTCAGTTGGCGAGGAGTGGGGAAGCCAGAGAGGAAAAGAAACAGGAGAAAGTAGGGCCTTGGCAACAGCTACCAGCGCTCTCACTATTGCCCGTCCCGCCTCCTGTTGGAAGCCTAAGAAGAGAGGTCAACAGCTTCCAAACTTTGAGTGGGCAAATGGGCCCACCTCCTCATCCGGCAATGTCCTCATGAGCATCCTTAAAACGGGTCTGGATCCCACCGCCCCACCAGTCCTCCGGGGCAGGACACCAGGTCAGCCTCTGGGTTTTATAGGCTTCTTTTCCTCCCTCCCTCCCTCCTCAGGAGTGGGAGCTGGTGGTGCTGGGCAAATTGAAGTGGAACCTGGCGGCTGTTACTCCTCACGACTTCATCGAGCACATCCTTCGTAAGCTGCCCCAGCCGAATGAGAAGTTGTCTCTGATCCGCAAGCATGCGCAGACCTTCATTGCTCTGTGCGCCACGGGTAGGAGCAGGCGGGAGCTAGAGCGGGCCTTGTGGGGGGGGACACAGGCTGAAGAGCCCTTTGGGGCCGTGGTTGGAGGGGAGCGGCTGCCGATGGGTACTACCTGGCATGGGCCTGAGGGGATTAGCATGGCTTTGTTTTCCTGACTTTATCTGAGCTGCTATATTCTTTTTTCTCTGCTAAACTCATAAATGGTTTATGACGACAGGTGTGGTAAGGGAAAAAAAATATTGCCTGTAAAAATAATTCTTTATGATGTCTAAAGTGCTCTTTGAAGATTATATATACTGCTCTCTGGTTGTGTTTAAATCTTTAATCTTTTGAGGAAAAGGATGGCTTGGAGATAAGCCCAGAGGAAATTTGGGGCGGGGGTGAGGGCAAATATAGGTTAAAGGAACACTGTCAAGATAAATACGCGGCTTGCCCTGATAAGCAGTAAGGGAGGCCAAAGGAGTTCTTTTTACCGTAGGGCACATACCTGTTCCCTCTGCTGGACAGGGCAGTAAACCCCGTTGGCTCTCAGCAGGGACTCAGGTTCTGAGCCCTAGGTTCTGATGCCTTTGCTTCAAGTGCCAGTGTTTTTGGGTGCGAGCTTTTTTTTTTTTTTTTTAAGATTTTATTTATTTGACAGAGAGATCACAAGTAGGCAGAGAGGCAGGAGGAAGCAGGCTCCCTGCTGAACAGAGAGCCCGATGCGGGCCTTGATCCCAAGACCCTGAGATCGTGACCTGAGCCTAAGGCAGAGGCTTTAACCCACTGAGACACCCATGCACCCTGGCTGCAAGCTTTAACAGCAGTCAGGACTGGCTTTTTCATATTAAAAGGTTTCCACCCACCCTGTTGAGCCCACAATTGATACATAGTTCTTATTGGCCCATTTGCTTTGCATTTTCCTAATAAACTAAAGGCAGTGGTTTGACATTGTGTCATGAAACTGAACTTTGGCCAGTTTCTCTACCATTTGGCCATGGGAGAGATCCTGGAACCTTAATCATCCAGGGGAGATACACTATAGGTAAAGAACAGACCATCTGGGCAGATCTTTGCTTTGGGGTGGGGAGGTTGCCGGGGGAGTGGGGGGCCTGGGGTGCAGGTGCAGAGGGATCAGCCCCAGTTTGCTAAGAGTTGTTGAATATTATAGTTGGGACTGGGGGGGGTTAGCTTCTTTCAATGTCTTGTTACATGGTATTCATGAGTAACTACAGAGGGATCACACAGTGGGCAAAGGTATGCCCTGTTCTCAGTCAAAAGGTCAGGCTTTGCTACTTCTCACGGGATGACCTTGGACAGTCTGCTTAACCTCTCTGAACCTCAGCTTCCATCTGCAAAACACATCTGGATACATGATCTTAACAACCTTTTCAGGGCAGTTAGGAAAAGGAAAATCAGAAAGAGACACTGTGCAAGGAGGTACTTTGTGAAGGAAGGAATGTGCGGTGTGTTGTGGTACTACTTGTGAAAATGCCCTTGTCTCCCACGCAATCCAGCAGGACCCCGTGCTCTGCATTCAATGGCTGGAATGTGGGATTCCCAGACACCCACGTTGGATGCTCAGGCACGGGTTTTGTTCCGTTGGTTTTCTGCGCTCCTGCCTTTCTAGATCCAGACTTGTCCCATGGTGTGTGTATGTGCCCTGTGCCCCTTTGTGGGAGAGCAAGGGGCCCTTCCCGCAGCCCTGAGGGGGCCATTCTTCAGAGCCCCCCATGGATACCTTGCTGCCTTTTAGACTGTAGCCATTCTTTTGCTTCCTCTCTTCTCCAGCTGTCTGGCCTGGGGCCCTAGAGGTCAGTCCCTCATTTTGTCTCCCAGGCCCTGCTGTCCCTTCCTCTCCATTGTCATGATTCACTGTGGGGGAGGGGGAAACCAGTCCTTTTTTCTCTGGCCCTAGGACAGCTGACCCCTTGACCCTAAGCTCCCCCATTGCCCAGCTGTTAGCCAGAGTTCTGCTTTGACCTTGTCTCTTGACTGACACATCTTTTGGGGTCTGTCCATCCATTCCTCCATTCTCATCTCTGATCCGGGTAGAGATGGTGGGTGGAATTACCCAGGCATGGGTAGATCCCCAGATTCTATAAAGGCCCATTCTCTAAAATTGGGATCCCTAGCCCCCACTTCTGGCCGTCTTGCCTAGATCCTTGGGGTGGCTGCCAACTTTGGGGCCAGAGTAAGGAGCCTGGGACTTGGGCCCTGAGGACAGAGGTCCGAAGGGTGGCAGGGGAAGTCACAAAGACCACCTTTTGGGAGACTTCAGCTAGCCTGGGACAGGAAGGGAGGAAGGTTAGAAGGAATAACCCAACCGAATGAAAACCACAAGCCTTATGTGCTAAGGTACTTAAGGTACTAAGCTTTAGGTGTGGACTGGCCAGAGCAGAGGGGTTTCTCAGAAGTCTCCTGAGTCTGGGAAGCCGTCTCACAAGGCTTTTCTTTCTTGATCTGTGCTCGAGTCTGTATGAAGGACTGGGTTACATAGCAGTCTCCCATGTGGAGTTTTATAATAGCTGGCCTGGCAGTATAAAAGCCAAAGGCTCCTTTTCTTGAAGGAAACATCTCTAGTTAGAGGACATGCTGCCTTCGGGGGCCAGGGTATGACAAATGGTTGAGTCCCTAGGAATGGTTGGCAAGTAGTAGGTGCCAAGTAATTGAGAACCGAAGGTAGGTGGTGACACTGAGACTGTCCCGTAGGCTCCACGTGCCTCACAGCTCCCTCCTAGTCCCCCAAAGAGGTGTCTCGCAGGCCTCCAAGGCCTGCAGTGGGTTCCGAGGAGATGAGAGCCGCCCCTGAGGCTGTGTGGCTAGTTGATGGGAAAAGTTGGTTGTGAAAGAGCTGGCAGTTCCTAGTGTGTGGGGGGAGTGCATGTGTGTGTGTGAAAGGGGAAGAGAGAGAGCACAGAGGGGCCGTGAGAAGGGGAGTGAAGCTGCAGTTTTCCTCAGCAGCTGAAGGGTAAGATGGCAGCCAGGCCGAGAGGTGCCCTCCTGCCCCCACCCTCCTCAGCTCAAAATGGCTTCGGGTGGGAGAGACTGCCTCCAACAGCCCGGCGTCCCTGTCAGGGCCAGTCGTGGTCAGCGGGGGCACTGGGGTGAGAAATAGACCTTCACAACTGCCAGCCTCTGGCGTCCATCCCCTTCCCAGGAGCTTTTGATCCTGGGGAAACAGAACTGAGCCTTAGTGTCCCCTTGGTTGTAGTTCTGATGGTCGAGGCCCCCAGGTCTGGGGATGAGGAAACATGACTCAGGATCCCACTCTGGCACTCGATGCATGATACCATGCTCAACAGATGATTCCAGTAAGCCAGTGACATTGAGTTTGAACTTGGTGTGGGGTGGGGTGGAGGTGCTTAACCTCCCAGCCCGTGGCACCCCACGTGTCCCTCTTTTTGCCCAGGACCGACCCCACCTCAAGGTGCCGGGCCAAGCTCTTTGCACCATGCATGTGAGTAGCGCTGTCCAAGGCTCCTGACCCCAAGGTCGGAGGCCTAGTGGTGATGACACCCCTTGTGTCCCCAGTCTTCCTGGCTTCCCCCAAAGATGCCTCATGACTGTCCATCATGAGGTATAATCATAGTCGGGACTATGGGTAGTCTGGGACTACCCCAGAAAGGGTAGGTGATGCGGCCCTTTATCCAAAAAGGGACGTGTGCCCTAGTGGTTGCCAGGTGGGAAGAATTTAGACCACCTTTCCATCTCGGAGCCCCGGAGCCCCTGCACCACCTCCAAAGCGAAATGGGAGGGGAAGTGGCAGGTCTTAGGCAAGTGCACCTCGTGGGGACAGGGAGTGGAAGACAGTTCTCTCACTTCCCATCTGGCTGTGAAATGAATGAGGAGCAGGCTGCTTGCTGTTATCCAGCCATCTCCCTCCTCTCCTCCCACCGAGGCCTTGCACTGGCGCTTGGCCCAGGGCTGGTAGGTGAGGTGTGTGCCGCCCACATCATCCGTTGGCCAGTGAGCACTGGGAGTCCTGGCCTCTTTAACTTCCACCTTGCTGCAGGTTGGAGGAGAGGGAGAGATGGGGGAAATGGGAGGCTGCAGCTTTCAGAGCAAGTTTCTCTCGCCCCCTAGTGGTGATCCAAAGCACAGCAGTCACTCTTGGACTTCAAGGTCTCCGTCCCTATAGCCAAAACAATCCCTGGTAAACTTATGGGCAGGGCCATCTAATCTGTGGTTTCAGCCCAGTTTAGCTCAGAGCTCATTTTTCAGTGAACTCTTACCAAGTCTGTGAATATGAAGCCCTTGCTGCCCTTTCCCAGATTACAGAGCCCAGTGGGGCCCCAAGAGGGCCTGTGGCGGTCTTGGGGAGTTAAGCGGCTATGCAGGTCACACAGCTTGCTGGTACCACGGCTAGGACCTATCTCTCTGACCAGGACTCGCTTTGAGGGCCTTTTCTTGCACTTCTGATAGGAAAATCCTCCTGTTTTCCTTTGTGGAAGGTGGGAGGTGGCCTTGAGGAGCTAGAACTGGGTCCACGTGGAGTCCAAAAGGCTCACCCTTAACCCCAGGCCCAGGCCTGGGCATTAGACAAGTCAAGAATTCATAGATTTGGGAGGCCTGGGTGGCTCAGTCAGTGAAGCATCCGACTCTTAATTGCGGCTCTGGTCATGATCTCAGGGTCTTGAGATCCGGGCCAAGTGTCGGACTCCATGCTGGGCCTGGAGCCTGCTTAACATTCCTCTCCCTCTCTTTGTCTCTGCCCCCTCCTGGCCCCCGCCCCCTGCACTTGCACTCACATGCTCTCTCCCTCTCTCTCCTCCTCCCCGAGAAGAAAAAAAATTCATTGATTTCACCTGTAAAAGGAAGTGTTTCGAAACTGATGAGTTTTATGTTGGTTTTTATTAATACCTCACCACTACTACTCGGATGAGTAAGCCCCAGTACAGCTGAGATCCCCCTGTGGTGTGCACCTTGCCTCCACTACCTCCCCAGGAGGGAGGAGGTTGTGTCAGAGGCTTCTAGTGTGTGGGCATTATTCCTTGGCTCTGGGTAAACCGCACCTCAGGGGATATGGGGACACTGGGAAGGGAGTGGCTGACTTCTGTCTTCTGTCCATCAAGCGGGGGCCCTCGGTTTCTCCCACTTTTGACAAACCAGCACGAGGCTTCGGGGACTCGATGAGGTCATTTCTGGGACACAGAACACAAGTGATAGTGAAAGATTGTCCAGGCAGCACAGAGCCCTCATTCATTCTTCGTGGTCTCGGCATGGTTGGCCTGTTGTCAGCGCCCGCCCGTAGCCCAGGGATGCGGGGCACCTTCTTCCTCACGCCTGCCGATGCCGAACAGCATTTCCCGGCGGTCCGGATCACCCTTCACAGTCCCATAGAAGGTTCCTGTGGTCAGAATGAGGTGGTGAGGCACTGTGTTTTTACGTGGATTATTTTAGTCTCGTACTCTGAACAACCCTACGAGGTGGGTACAGTTATTCTCCTGATGTGCTGGTGAGAAGGTGCAGGCTCAGGGAGGTCAGGTAACTTGCCCATCTTCACACAGCCAGTCGGTGGTAGGACATTGGCCTCCCCATACTCCACTTCCTAGCTCTTGGAGCCGCTTAGCTCAAATTCTTCCCATGTCCTCAAAGAGTCCTCCTAAATATCCTCATGCTCCTGTCCCCTTGAGTACCCCCTTTCTTTTTGAGAAGTTTCTTCACTAGCTACCCATGCAGTATGCACCTAGCCATTTAGAATGCCCTGTGCTGTGTTGTGTTAGTAACATTTTTACCTCTGGGGTGGGGGGTGGGGATTAATCCATGCCTCCTGTCACAGGGAGGAATACTTGTGATGATTCTGTTGGAATGGATCACTGGTCAATTAATTTTCTCTCACTCAGCTGTGGAGGAAGGAGGGGCCTCAGGAAGCATCTCTTACCATCCGGGTGGGCAACAGAGGGTAGAGATAGACCCTCACTCCTGAATATGCCTTTTGCACCAAGATACAGCTTGTTGGTATTTTTGACCAAGAGATGTAGAGATTTCGGGGAGATTTTTACTTGATATTTTATTTTTGCTGAAATAGAATAGTATTAGGAGAAAGTTTTACAGAATAACTTCTATTTCTTGCATCTCAACAGTGGGAGCGTTTACATACATTCTTCTGTGACTCCTATGCAATCACATGTATGTGTGTACGTGTATTTTTATTTGTATGTTTCTGGAAGGTTGTCATCATGGTCATAGCATGCATGAGTGATGTTTGAGTTTTCTGCCCACTCGCCCTGCCCAAGTGGGTAAGTTTGAACACTTTTCAATCCAGTTATGTAGCCAAAGTTTAAAGTTTCCAGCAGTGGCCGAGTGGGTTGGGTGAAACTTTCCACAGGTGAGTACAGAAGTTAGGTAGCTAGAGCTAATACAAGGACATGACCGTTCAGACGTTTCATTCAGGTGTTTTTCTCTCTGCTGTTTCCCCTACCCACAGAGAGGGGGATGTCCCTGAGCAGGGTCCCGGGGCAGCCCCTGAGGCCATGTGAAACTAGCCCTGTTCTCCTTAGAGAGAGATGCCTTGTGATCCCTGCCCCCCGCCAGTGGAGCTGGCCATGCTCCATGCTCCGTTCTACTGACGCTTGCTTCTTTTTTTCTTGGGAGTGGTTCTCATTCTAGATCCTTAAGGAAGAGCAACATAGAGCTAGCTGGAAGGCACTGGGGGTGGGGGGGGGGGCTTAGGCAGCCCACAGCCTTCCGATTTTTTGACCTAAACCATGAGGAAAGAAATGCATTTGATAACACAGCTCAGGACAGATATAAATGGACATCAAATTGCTACAGAAGTTTCTCAAGACGAAATTTACTCTTACTACATGATTACTTCCTGATACTTTCTATCCTCTTCTGTTCAGTTAAACAGCAACAAAAACAGCCCACAAATGGGTTTCATGACCCAACAGTGAGTTACCACTGGAAGTTAGAAAAACACTGATCCAGCCCTACCCTTTATTAGCCAAATGGAATGCCAGGGGCCGGAGGAGGAAGTGACTCACCCAAGGTCGCATAGTCTGGACCTGGCTTGTAGTGCTAATGTCACCTCCTTTCGACTCACCCAGAGGAGGGCCTAGCAGTTGCTCGCGAAGCTCCAGAAAGACCCTGGTTTGCTACCGCCGTGTTGGGCAGAGGGGCAGCGCAGTGGCCACCCGGCTTCCTGCAGCTCTTCTCTGGCAAGGGGAGCACTACCCAGCCTGAGCTGCCCAGAGGCAGCTAGCTCCTCGTACACAGTGCTCCCCAGTTCTGGGAGGCAGGGAACAGTAACTTCAGGAGGGTGCCCCTCTGAGTTTTCCTAGCAAAACATGAAGGGGGGAGAGAAGCGGGGGGAGATTCAGTCCTTCTGGCAACTTTAGCACCTGCTGCACGCCGGGACCACCCATATGTACCCGCTGGCTTCCAGAAGTTAATTAGTTTGCTAAAATTAGGAGTCAGTTTTGCGTGCAGTGGGACAACAAAAGATAGGCATGTGTGAGGTGTTCTTCCTGGTCGGAGGCCTGGGACAGAGGAAAGGGAGGGCCAGGGATATCCTCCTGCCGTTCCCTGCCAGATGCTCCCACCCAGGGCCTTTGTGGGCCCAGGGCCATGGGCTGGCTGCCTTGTCTAGATGATGAATGTCACAGGGGGAAGCTAACGAGGTTATTGGGCAGAGAAACACTCCTGTGAGCCCATGTGGAGGAGACCTACAGCAGAGTGGGAGGCAGGGAGGCTGCCTTTGGCACCAAGCATGGGGATAGAGAAGGCACGGGAAGAGTTAGTGGACCAGCAGGCTTGGGGCAGAATGCTGTAATGTACATCCCTCAAGAGGTAGAGATGGTGAGTGGGCTGAGGAAAGAAAGCCAAGGAGGAAGATGGACTGACAGACGGATGGCCAGGCTTGCTCTGTTCGTGGGATTCGGCCAAGATGGGAGGCGTGTGCATGGTTCAGTGGATTGGGCAATGTCGCTAAGAACACCAGCCTGATGCTGGACAGTGGGGTCACCTATGAAAGTTCTTTAATGGGATATGTGGTTTAACAGGGCATTGGACAGGAAGAAGGGGAAGTACTAGGTTACATTGTTTTTATAGTTCAACCTAGTGGTGATGCTGTAATGGGAAGTGTGACCCATACCTCCCTTCTGTATCTCCCTCCTGCCCCTCCCCGCCCCCCGTGCACAGCCAGAGACCGGGAACTCTGGGGTAGTGCTAGAACCAGAGGTAGCACACGGTGGAGGATTTGCTCCCCTCCAGGACTGACCAAAGAGAGTGACCGAGTAACCCTTTTACCGTATGAGCGTGAGGCCCCCGGGGAAGGGCACTTCCGGCTCTCAGAAGTCTGCCCCTTCTCCTCCTCCACATGAGGGTAATCGTGTGCTGCTTATGTGGTGGGTGTGTGGATTATGGCCGGGGTGTACACGCAGGTCTTAGCCACAGGAGTCAGGTGGCGTGTTCTTCTCTCCTCCTGATGACTGGGAAGTGGGTGATCTTGGTCACCCAGCCTGTTCGCCGGAGCGCCCAGAGGAAGCGGAGGTGTTCGGTCTCCCCAGCTGAGCCACGCATAGGAACATCCCCTCTGTTTGCTTTTGGAGAAATGAAAATGAACGAGGGTTTGACCTCCTTAAATTTATCCTCATTTTGTGCTTCTCTTTAGCAAACCACTCTTTTTTTCCAGCAAGAAAATGGGAACTTTGGGCCCAAGAGCCATAAAATCGAAACCAAGTCACTCATCTGATTAGGGTGCAGTGGTTCATATTGGGGGCCTGCTTTCTCCCCTCATGTTCTAAATAAAGACCCTTGGCATTGGGCTAGAAGTTGGGGATTGTGTGAAACTTGGCCCTCATCCCCTCCATTACTGCCTCCCTCACTCCTTTTTTTTTTTTTTTTTAAATGAAGTCATCTTTTATTTTGGGCCATATTAGGAGTTGACCATCTACAAAACAAAAGGGCAAGATAACATCAAGATTATTGGTCTTCATAAAATTTTACTTGCTTACACTTTGCCCACCTTTCACCATGTAGATCCTTTGGTCTGTCTCACCTGTATGGCTCCCGAGTTACCTTATGTGGACACATCTCAGACCTCCCTGCTCTGCTCCTGCCATGACCCTCAGGGTACAATGTATCTCACCTTCCTGCTCCTTGCCCCAGACAGGATTGTGGGGACCCGAGTCCCCCTCTTTGAGAATTTCCTGTGAGCACTCAGATAAGCTCTCCAGCTTCCCAGCCTCCATCTCCCCATTTTGGCTCTGGACCCGCCCCAGTGATGGCAAATAAATAAAGGGGGTCTTGCAAAGGAAGGCTCAGGAGAGGCTGTGTCTGCAAAGTGAGGGATCATCTGTGCAGCTGACCTTTCACTGTCCTCTTTCTGAGTATCTTCAGGCTGGGGAGCCCCCAGATCCAAATTCTTCCTGGGCCTTGACCTTCTGCCTCTTGTCCTCACAGACTTTAAGTTCGCCATGTACCCGCCATCGATGATTGCAACTGGAAGTGTGGGAGCCGCCATCTGTGGGCTCCAGCAGGATGAGGACGTGAGCTCGCTCACTGGCGATGCCCTGGTCGATCTGCTGGCCAAGATCACCAACACGGATGTGGTAGGTGGATGCCACCTTCTTGGTTAAAACCAGATGTCTCTTTTCTCAGTCTGGGGAAAGAGACACTTGGCTTGGTGATGATGCGTTGGAGGTACTTCTTAATTTTGGGGGGGTGGTGGTTTCTGTGTTCCAAGACCAACATCCAAGGCAGTACAAAACTCCATAGATGAGCCTTCCTCCTAGGTTTTGAAAGCCAGTGTGCCATAAAATAGAAGAACCTAGGAAGCAGATACAAGGTGGGAGGAGGGCTCTTGGCCAATTTTCCTTCGTGGTGTGGGCTTCCCCCGTGGGTCTGAAATGTTGCTTCATTTCCATTTATGTACATGGCCTCAGGCTGCCTCTCCCCCAGCGTTGTCCCGCTCTGCTCTGCTTACACCCACTCGGGCAAAGACCCAGCAAGAGAGGGCTGGAGCCAGGCCCTGCTGCACTGGGGACGGTGGGAAATCCAAGAGGGGCCCCACCTCCAGGCCTTGTCTGGCCTTGATACACCTCTCAACCCCTCCCGCCTCTCACTTCCCTTTTGTTTAATGTGGTAATGGATTAAGAAGTACTTCTAAAAGAATAAAGAGCCACAGTAATGCAAGGAACTATTATTAGCCATAGATTTTTCCGTTCTTGTGCACCGGTGGACTGCCCAGAGGCTATAATTCTGCTTGCCAGAGTTTGAAGCTCCTTGCAAGAAAGGTCTTGAGAGACCAGGGTCAAGTGAAGCTCTAATTCAGCTGGTAGGAAATGGCCTTAGAAGGTCCGAGACAGGGTGGCTCTGAGAGGTCAGAGAGACGCCTCCCGCATCCTCCAGCCTAGGCTTTCCATGGGAAGCGCAGAGAGGCTGGAGGTAACCCGCTGGGGGGCCAGAGGGCAGCAGTAGCCCAGGGGCTAGAACCTAGAAGAAAGTTCCCACTCCCCACAGCCTGGGAAAGTCGCACTCTATAGCTCCTGATTCTTTTTGGTTGAGAAAGGCCTCTGCTTTGAAGGCAACTGGAGAGGCCTGTCAGCTGGGAGGGGCTCAGGATGGAGGGGAATTTCACTGTGCCCCCCCTCCTCGCATGTTCTGGGGAGATTCCGAATGCCCTGCTCTGGGAATAGAGTTAAGAGATACTGTGACTTACAGACTGTGGCTCGTGCCCTATGGGGGATGTTGACCAGAAGGTAGATCACTTGAGAGTTGAGCCTGCAGCCTGCTGGCTTTCTCTCTTTCCCATCTGTATTCTTCCTTGGCCTTCGTTACCATCTCAGGGAGGTTGTGCAGGGAGGTGGTGAAGGGCCTCATGGAACAAACCCAGGGTCCTATTCCGAAGCAATTCTCAAATATGCTTTTAAAATTCTAGCTCCAAAACATAGCCTTTTCACAAAGGCCTGCACTACTGTGTATTCCATGGTCCCTAAAACAGAGCCTGAGGAGACGCGCTCCAGAGTGCTTCACACGAAGAGTGCTTTCCTAAACCTCCAGAGGCAACTCTGGGATGGAACTTAACATTTATAGAAATGAGAAGCTTCTTTCCTTTTCCGAATATCTCGTATTAAGTTTGCCTAACAGAAAGACTTCCAGCAGCAAGCACCTTAAGACAGGCTCTTCCTCGACCCCCAGAGACAAAAATGTCAGTGACAACAGTATAGCCCCCAAGCACTATAATCTCTTTCGGATATTTATAGCCCTTTCCTGATGGGCTGGTGGCCCCCATGGGTCTCTTCTCCCACGTGTTCCTTTATCACCCCTCACTGGCTTCAGATGGACAGAGGTTGCTCCGAAGGTGCCACTGAGTCTCTCCAGCTGCTTTTTAAGACTTCAAACCAATTTTTCATCTTATATTAGAGAAACTGCTAGCCCTTTCAGATACTGTGTAGCCAGTACATCTAAGCCAGCCTTCAGACTAGGTTAAATGGATCCAGAAGCGGCTAGAGGTCTCCTACATCCCCGATGTGCAAGTGGAGATGTGTGTGTGCCTCATTCTTACCCATGGGCCTCCGGGTCAGCACTTTGATATTAACAACCAATCATGAATAAAGGAGAATGTGAACTCTGTAGTGCTTTTTCAGACAACAGTTTGAGACCCCTGTGAGTTCTAAGCTTACCTCTGGGCCTCAGAGGCTTGCTTACTCTCGCCGTAGGAATGTTCTTGGTAAAAAGGCTTGAGTAACACTGGGTGACGCTGGCCACCTGTGCCGGATGTGCGAGTACTGTAGGTCTCCTCCTGTCCATCAGGCGTGTTCTCTGAAGTACTGAGGCTCAAAGAGTGAAGGAAAGGAAAAGGACTAGAATTCAGAAAACATTAGTATCTGGAAGGAGGCAAGTTTTGCTTCCTGAGCCCATTTACCATTTTATGAGTCAAGAAGTGGTGTGTTGCAAGCACTTCCTCTCCATTCATTTCTGGAAGTATTTATTAAAGTCTTACTTGTTGCAGACTTGCACGTTGAGCAAGGCATGGATGGAAGGAACCAAGGTAGAAATTGGGACAGGTCGTCACGTATGGAGAATGGGCAAGGAACTTGGTGACCATAGGGCAAATTAAAAGTAAAGCATGCAAAATCCTAGCAAATGAAGATTATCAGCAATTGAAAGCTGAAGTATTACAAACTATTAATGTGGGAGGAAAACAACCCAGAGGAAAGAGCTTACTAGGCGTAAGGTGAGATGCAAGCCTCCTGGTGGAGGGCACGTGGTGATAGAAAATGTCCTTGGAACGGAGAAACAAAATGTGGTATCAATGTGCAGTGGAATATTGGTCTGCCTTAAAAAGCAAGTGAAATCGCACACATACTGCAACATGGATGAGCCTTGGAAACCTGGTGCGTGAAAGAAGCCAGACCCCAAAAGACACATATCTGGGGCCACTTAGAGGAGGTACCTCACATAGTGGAGTTATGGAGACAGAGAGTAAAATCGGGGATCCCAAGGCCAGAGGGTGGGATGGGGAGGCATGGGGAGTTCTTTAATGGGTATGGAGTTTGGCTTCCGGCTGATGAGGAAGTTCTGGAGACCGGTGGTAGGGATGGTTACATGACAAAGGGAGCTTACTGAGCACCACTGCATACCCAGGAATGGTCACGATGGTAAATGCTACGTTTGGTTTATTTTGCCACAGTTAGAACACGCACACACACTAGGCTGTCAGACCCACACTCTGAAATGCGCACAGGTTGGCGTTGAGCTCTCCGGTGGAGAAGTCAGGTGCACACGACCTCGTCCCGCTCCCTGGCTCCGGCAGAATAGGGCAGATGGGAACCAGGACCTGGAGTCCCTGTGGTTCTGTGCCTGCCCTGTGCACCTTGTTCTCTTGATCTTCTCGAGCTAACGGTGTTCTCTGCCCATGCGTTGTCAGGGATTGGACTGGGGAATGAGGGTCCCTTGATTCCTTTGAGGTAGGCAGACAAGTGTCTCGGGCTCACTGGCCAGTGGCAGATAGCTTTGATAGGAGGGACCCAGGCGGCTCTGAGAAAGTCGGTCTTTGTTGCTTCTCTGGTTGCCAAAATAAACCGGAACGCTTCATTCCAAAGAGAAAGCTGAGTGAGAAGCCTGACAGTTTTACGGGGAATAAAAGTCTCAGAGGGTGGTATATTTTAAGTACTTTTTCCTTCCAGTCATAAGTGTTGCTAAAAACAGACGCCAGCCAGCGAGGCGGGGAAACTTCTACCGGGGCTTCCGTTGCCAAGGGTGAGTTTGAGAGGACGGATCATGCGTCCTGGTTCCCCGGTGAACCTTTCCCGGCTTTGCCGGGCTGAGTCGGGGTTCCTCTTCCGTCCCCTCGGCCCTCGGCTCGTGCTTTGTGCCAGCGTTTATCTCACTGTTCACTTGTCTATAGAGCCTCTGGAACGGGACCCAACTTTTACTGCACTCTTTATCCAGAGCCCCTGGCAGAGTCTTGGGAATGATGCTGAAGAGAGGGAGGGAAGCAGGAAGGAAGGAACGGAGGACACAAAGGCCAGGCAGATGGGCTCAGAGTGTGTTTCTAAGTCTTCGGTCTCCCCAGGTCTTTTGGAAAGCCCCATATTTCTCAGCCTTAATTACATGCCAGGGTCCGGAGCACGGCACATCGCCTGCACAGGACACGGATTTACAAACGGACCAATAAAGATGCCGAAGTCAGGCCTGGAAGCCGGTGATAGTCCTCTGGTCCCTATACTCATCCTTTTCTGCCTGGGTGACCTCAAAACCCTGTCTCGTTCTTAAATACCACCTAGAGAAGATACCAGGATACCCCTTTCCTTAGGATCATCCTGGCACGTTAGGATCTTGGTTGTCAGTGAGCTGTTAGAAACCCATTCGCTGTGCAGGGGAAGAAGACTCGATTTTGACTCCGTTCTCTGGTTCGGGTCCCCAGCCCCGCGCCTTTGTGCTCCTTAGTGAGAGGCACCGACCCCCCTCCCGACACACCTTCTCCTAAGGGCCCCCCATATGGCTGGGGCTTTCCTTTGTGGACCCGATGGGGCCTGTGGTCCAGAACCTTGTGAAGAGTGGCCGGAGGGGAGGCTGGGGGCAGGGTAGGGGGACAGAATAGAACTGGAGGCTCATGCTTCCCTCTCCTGCCTTATTTCTTCTGCGGGCTTCATTTGGTATGCAAGGAAAGAAGCCAAACAGCCTGTGAAGAAAGGAAGAATGAGATAGTTTCCTAAGTTGTCTCTGCCTGAGTTGGCCGCGGGTCTGGGGCTCATTCAGCCCTTTGTCCCCCTGTTGAGTGCAGTGCGTGTGTGGTGACAATGGCGTGATGCAGTGACACTGAGGGCTAATGGTAGGAGTTCCGTCAGCCCATTCATGGAGGCCGCAGAGGGTGCAGGGCGCAGAGCCCGAGCCAGCACGCAGAGGAAGTCGGAGGCCCGTGGAACGAGCTGGAGATCACAAACGCTGCTGTCAGGGCTCCGGGGCTGGGGGGCGGGGGCCAGGGAGGGGGCCTGTCATCATCAGAGTTGGAGGTGTGCCCGACCTCCAGCACTGTGGAGTGCCACCTGTCCAGGCTGACAGACGAGCATTAGGGCTTTTCCTTTTAATCAGCTTAATGTGGGGCATCTTAACACAGTGACTGGTGCTTTCGGAGGCCGCCGGAAAGCAGAGGTCCCAGAGCCAGAGCCGCTGCACTCGCTTGCACGTAGCGCCTTCTCACTGGCCGAGCTGTCGCGGCCCTCTTTCCCCCTACCCCCCAGGGCCTTGGGCTATGTCTCCCTTTCTTGGAGATTGTCTGCCCTGTATGTCTTTCCTTAGAACTGGGAAGTAGCAGAGGGTCTTAGGGGCAAGAGTTCTGAAGCTGGATGCTTGCCCATTTAAAGCCAGGCTTAGCTTTTAACTCACCGTAACCGGGAGACAAGCCGGCTTCGGTTCTGTTCTCTAGCTGTACAATGAGGGCGTGTGGCTGTTTGAGCTCTAAAAGCCCTTCGGACCCCCAAGTCCTCTGATTCTGTAATTGCCTCTGGGCGGCATCTTGTGATCCTGCCCTTTGGAAATAACTAAGGATTCTGCTCTTCTCCAGCTTTGCCTCCTTTTCTTTTCGAGACTTTGAACTTGCCCCTGCCTTGTTTCCTTCTCTCAGCTTGGCCTTCCAGCACGAGCAGCCGCACTGGGTTTGAGGCAGGGTTCCTGTCTCTGCAGGTCACCGCTCCCCCCACCCCAGTCCCAGGTGCAGTCCTGCGCTGCTCCTTGGGAGAGTGGGAGCTCCTTGGGCAGGAATGGGGGGTTGTGTGGGGCCGGCATGTCCGGCTGCAGGTGATGACAGCAGCACACATTTCCCTCTTCCTGCACCTTCCATCAGCTCACAGAAAAGTCTCATGCTCTTTGCAAGTCCAGGAATGGTTCCTAATGATGCTAAAGCGGAGGGTATTATATTAAAGTACAGGGAGTGAGTTCTGTCTCAAGGAAAGGGTGGTGGTGCTGATCTCTCTGCACCATCCCAGAGTAGACTGACATTGTTTTCACAAGCTAGGCGCTTCCCTTTCCTTTTTTATCCAGGTAAGGATGGGTGATCTGTGCTTGAAACTCAAGGTGATCATAGCCCAGCTGTGAAGAAGGGGAACCCGAAGAGGGTTAGGCAGAGGCCCCAGAGAGCTTTCCAAAAGTGAGAGACATGATTGGCCCCAGAGAGGTTTAGCTTCCTGCTCTGTCCCAGATGAATCTAGAAGAGAGCAGGGGATGCAATTTAGGTTCCCTCATTTCTGGGGTGACTGCTGTAGTCATTTGTCTCTTCAAGTACGAGGTGTCAGAGGTCAGGAGCTGGCGATCATCGGTCACGATTTAGATTGAAAGGAAAACAGGGCCGAGGAAAGTCTTTAATATGAAGCCTTCCTTCCTTTTATTCAGGAAAGCCAGTACCCCGTGTTCTTAGCTGGGACGTACAGAAGTGTGACACTTGAGCTGTCTTATCTTCATTCCTATGGCTCTGAAAGTCCAGTAGAGGGACCTGTCCCATGTCCCAGCCTTCCTTGTAGGATTTTTTTCCAGAACTGTTCTTTGAGGTTTCAGACTCCTAGAAGAGAAGGCTGAATGCCAGAAACAGAATCATTGGCGACCCGAAAGCGAAGACTCTAACATGGCCCCAGATCAGGTTTTTTTGCTTTTCTTGAGCTCTGTTCTCATGTGAAGGACGATCTTTCTCAGGGATGCTGGTGTGGCTAGTGCAGTGATAATCATGGAGTCCTAAGTTGGTCGTATTTTGGGGGTGGAAGGTGGGCTGACCCTGATGACCTCCCCCTGGCACTGAAATACAGCCTCTGAGGAAGGAAAGCTGGACGGGATTGGCGGGAGGCACTAGGGTTCTTGTGGGGGGGGGGCAGGATCTTCCATGGGACCTTCACCTTCACTTCAGGGAGTCTTCACCAGATGGCTGTGCCATGGGAAACCCTCTTGTTAAAGAGGGCTTGTTGCTGACACCTGATTGGCATTTCTTTTTGAACTTAGTGGTTCAGAGCTATTGTCTCTCCCTCCCCTACACACACACACACAGTCCCTCAATCGGTAAGAATCCTGCCATCCTCTTTAGAGAACCAAAGTCCTTTATGCCACACTTGAAACTAATAGAACACGTATGTTAGTTATACTTCAGGGGAGAAAAAATAAACTCTTTATGCCTTATGCTTGGGATAGGATTTGTCATCCACGGAGGCAAGCATGCAGTTACCGTCCCTATGGTATGGAGGGGTTCTGACCCATTTCCCGACCCCCTAGGAAAAAACCTAAACATAACCTTCACCTGCTCCTGAAGGACCTCTGGAGCGGACGGGCATCCTGTCACAACTGGCTGGGTTCAACTCATTAGTCTCTGCGAGAAAAAAGAAAGAGGAAACTAATATTTAGTTAAATACTGTGGCCCGTCCTGTCTCAGGAGTTCAGGGGAATGAGGAGGGTGGAGGGTACCCGCGACGTGAGACAGAGTGTTTGAGGCTACTGCAAGGCCACCTAGCATGGCCTCTGCGAACACGTCGGCTTCAGATGGTGCTCAAATGGAGAACGAGACACCGATTGCAGTTTTGGAAGGAAAACCGCCCGTGAACTCTGCTGTCGAGCTCTGATCCCAGAACTTCCCAGGAAAAGTCGAGAGTCGTTGGTCTGTAGCCCTTTGTTTGCCTTGTTGGCCCACACCAGCTCTGTCTTCATTTCAGATCAGTTTTCTTTAGATCCTAAGGCTTTTGGGTTTTCAGCTATCCTCTACTGAAATGGAAGGGCCCTTAGAAACATTATGCCTTTTGCCTCCACCCCAAGCTCTTGGGGCAAGCGGTGAGTGACCTGGGAGCCCAGCCCTGGGTGTGTGGGCTTTGGAAGGAAGAGCACAGGGAAGGTTTCCTGTCAATAGTGAGGGCGTAGGACAGGGTCGAGGATGTGACCAGGACATGCCACAGAAGTCTGAGACATGTTGCCAGTCCCTGACTGCTCAGCCTGGCCAGGGTGGCCCAGAGGTCTCTCTGGCTGCGTTCTGTCTTTCTCGTTCCATTTGCCACTCACAGGGCCAGACCCACGGTGCTTCTTTAAGCAGTCTGGAGTAAGTGCTAATCCCTACCTCGTCATTAAGAAATTGATCGAGCCGCATCGTGTCTCTGCGTGTCTCTGCTCGGCAGGAAGCCTGCTCCTCCCTCTCTCACTCCCCCTGCTTGTGTTCCCTCTCTAGCTGTGTTTCTTTGTCAAATAAATAAATAAAATCTTTAAAAAGAAAGAGAGGGAGAGAAAGAAAAAGAAATCAATTAATTAATTGAAAGAATTCTTTGAAGCTCCAGGATGGGTTTACTGTTATTCACAAGAAATAAGATTCATTTATTGAATTTAGCACCTTAGATATATTAGGTCAAGAGGTGACCTTTCCCCTATGGGTGTGTTCCGTCCTTATTTTACAAGTTGGGGACAGATCTGAGATGTGAAATAAGCTCGCCGCTTCCCGCAAGTATGGTGTGGGGGGGGGCGGCGCCAACACCGCTCTCCCTTTCTTCATTTGCCCCACATTCTGGGTGATACTCTGTCTCTGCCCTTTGCAATCGGGCAGCTGATGTTCCTAATCTTAAATTTTGTAAAAAGCTGTAGTTTAAGATGTGGAATGGACAAGACACGAATGGAACATTCTGAGGCAGGGAAACTCTATCCCCGAGTAGTTCACTCCAACTTTATTTTAGATCTTCGGAAAATAAAGATAATGCTTTTGTGCTTGGCAAACAGTGGCTTCCAGGCAGTGGAAATTGCAGTGAAATAAACAAAAGGGAAGCCTAGATTAAGCCTGTGGGAAGACCCAGATAGAGTTGAGTTAACATTGTTTTCCATATGTAGATGTAGCTTGAGTGCAGGAAGGGAGCCTTGCATAGGAGGGGGGAACTCAGCTGCTAAGAGTGATTTTCCTTCGCCATCTGCCAGGAGCCAGCCCCTCCCTGACACCCGAGAATTCGACACATTCCATGGCAACCCCCACCCCCCCTAACCCCCCCCAACAGAAATTTCTGCCTGGGGCAAACTTCACTCTGACTCTTCCCTACCAAATATAGACTAACACCAAACAATGCTGCAAATTCTTACTTATTCCCAGATTGGACAACTCCAACGTCCACAGTGCTGTCAATATTCCGTGTTGTAGTTCTGTGAGAATTGAGGGTGGGAAGGAAGCAGGAAAACGGAAGTTTTCTTTTTAAGAACTTCTGTGGTTTCTGCGAGCACAGCTCAGTCCATTCCCTTCCTGTCCATCCTCAGGTGCACCACCGGCCTCGCTCTGTGGCTGTCTGGTGCTGGCCTTCGCCTTGTCTCTCCCACCTCCCAGTGTCCAAAGCAGAAAGCCCCCAGTTGGCACTGTGATTACCAGGTGCATGGTGTCCGTAAAGGGCTCAGTGTCTTGGCCAGACTCTCACGTGCATTGGTCTCAGCTGGGCTTCTGCTAAAATCCCGATTCTATTTCGATGGATTTGGAATGGGCCGGGATTCTGCATTTCCCAACAAGGAGGTGCCGATGCTGCCAGCTGTGGACCCCACTTGGAGCAGTGTGGTCCCACAGCTTTGCGGGAGCACATCTTTGTACTGGGGAACCGGAACGTAGTGCACGAGGCCTTCCATTGTGTGTATTGTTTTCATGAATGTTCTGCACACTATTGGTCTTGTTCATAGCTCTGGTCTGACCCCTTCTCCTTCTAGGACTGCCTCAAAGCCTGCCAGGAGCAGATTGAGGTGGTGCTGCTTAACAGCCTGCAGCAGTTCCGTCAGGACCAGGGAGATGGGTCCAAGTCGGAGGATGAACTGGACCAGGCCAGCACCCCTACGGACGTGCGGGATATTGACCTGTGAGGACGCGGTCGGGCCGAATGGGAGAGACGCATTCACATCTGCTGTCTCCTTCTCTCTGGTTGTGTTTTGTTCTTTATGTTTTAGGATGAAACTTTAAAAACAAAAACAAAAAAAAAAATTCTGCCCCCACCTAGATCATATTGAAAGATCTTTTTAGAAGTGAGAGAAAAAGGTCCTATAAAAATGGAATAACTAAAAGCATTTGGTGCCTATTTGAAGTACAACAGAAGGGAATCCCTTGTATATGCGAACAGTTATTGTTTGATTATGTTAAAGGTAATAGTAAAATGCTTACAGGAAAACCTGCAGAGTAGCTAGAGAAAATATACGCCTGCCAATATGGGAACAAATTAGAGGAGGCTTTTTTTTTATTTTATTTTCATGTTATGAACTAGCATATACACACCCCTTGTAGGATAATTTCAAGGAACTTGCATATGCCACTTATGGCATGATTAGATTGCAAAGCAATGAACTCAAGAAAGAATTAGAAATAAGGGACACGATGGGGAGGGAGTACAAAACAACCTCTTGATCTGATTGAACCATATTGGATGTAGAAGCACCTTTGCTCTCGACCACCTGTTGTTACAAAGTCCGGAGCATAGCTGATTCTCTAGTTTTGAACTCTTGCTGTCTCCAGTAGCTGCTACCTAAAAGAGATGTTTTATTTTGCCAGTTGGACACGTGATTGGATTCTGGGTTTCACGTGTTTTTGACATCTTGCTTCTTCTTCCGAACATGGTTCATTCCAGACACCACCATATTTTTATCAAAAGGGGCAATCTAGCTTTGGGCCATAACCAAAACTCATCTGAAATGGAGGCAGATGGAGACTAAGGGTGGGATCAGGAATGGAATCTTTTCTGTTAATGTATTCAGAGGGTAATGTGACCTTGGCATCCTTTATTAAAAAAACTGATTTTTGGTGCTGATTGGCATGTCTGGTCCACAGTTTAGCATTGTTATAAACCATTCCATTCGAAAAGCACTTTGAAAAATTGTTCCCGAGGGATAGATGGGATGGTTTATGCAAGTCATGCTGAATAGACTCCTCCCTTCTTCTCCTGTGCTCCTCCCCTCCTGCCCCCAAGTCGGGTGACTAGTCACTTCTGGTATCTGACATTCTCTGGTATACAGTTCTGGTATCCTTACCGGGACGCAAGAGACACCCCTTTCCACCGACATTCCCATCACAACATTCCTCCAAAAAGCCTACAGACAAAGATCTGTTACCATTTTGATGGCAAAGAAGGATCTTAATTCCCACCTATAATACTTCTCCTTTGGACATGGAAAGAAAAGTTACGGCTGGTGCACACAGACAGCTGAATATCAGAGTGTGGCATTTTGTTCCCTTTTCCGTTTTTCGTTAATTTCATTGCAAAGTTGTATTCAGTGTACTTGAATTTTTTTCCTCTCCACTTCTTAGAGGCATTCAGTTAGCAAAGAGGTTGGAGCAACGACTTTCTTTCTTTTTCTTTTTTTTTTTTTTTTTGCACAATTATAATTGACAGGTAATGAAGCTATTAAAATATTTGCCTTTTTAAGTTAGAAAGAAAAATCAGAACAGGGCTGCTTTGAAGAATTATTTTATACACGGATTCTGCCTTGTTTGGTAGTATGAGGGTTGAAGATGGAGAAAAATCTAAGGGTCTCTTATTTTTCATTTTATTGTGTTCAGTTTTTTATGATTATTATTTTTTTTTGCGCTGCTAAGAAGCTAAGATCATTCATCCTTATTCACATTAACAGTACCTAGCTGTAATGTTTCACAGTGTGCTGCTATTTTATAAACATTTTTATAATATATTATTTTACTGCTTAAATTCCAAGTCCTGAAGTAGATGGTTGAGATAGGAGTTCTTCGTACTGGAAAAGCCCTTCCATAGTTTTTCTTCTGGTAGCGTATTCATGGTTTTTTTGTTTTGTTTTGTTTTTTCCTTTGGATTTCCCCCCCCCCCTCTATCTCTCTCTTTTATCACATTCTTCAAAGACAGAGCATTCTTTACCTCAGGTTTACTGGACAAAATCAATAGCTACAAAAGAAAATGATTCACATTTTTGTTTTCATAATACCTCACAACCGCATAGTTTCTGCTTGGGAGCCATCCGTGTGGGGAAAGGAGAAGTCGGCGAGGAGGCTACAAGCCCCTCTAAGGTGGAGAGTCGGGTGGACTTGGCCCTTGGGTCTGACACCCAGGGACCTTTTCAGTCATGAAGGTCATTAGGCTTCCATTCTGACTCCGGTATCCTCATCATGATGGAAAAAATACAATTGAACCAAGGGGTTTCCTCTTCCCCCAACCCCCCAGGGCAGACGTTCGGCACAGACTTTTCTGCAGTGAACTAGGAAGTCACAGTTTGCACTTAGGTACCAGGTATCAGGAGACAGATTGAAAAGAATTCCAGCAGGCTATTTGGAGATCTTCATCTTGTGGCCCTTTCTTAAAAGCAGGGCTCTCATCTACTTATCTCTCTTTCCCCTTCCCTGACATGGCCGTCCCCAGTTTAGGATCATCTCAGAGGCTTTTCCTGGTCTGAATCTGTGGGCATATGAACCTGCCGTGTGCAGACTCACAAGGGTGCCTTCTCCCACTTGTCTCAGACCGCAGCCGGCCAGCCCCTCTGCTCAGTGGCGCTCGGTGGTCTTCAGATTTGAAATTGCATTAAATTGGCATGACGGGGAAAATAGGTCAGATGAGTATTGGAGTGGGAGCAGGAGGGAGTGGAGAGGCTGCATCTCTACAGAGATGCCATTCCGGCTGAGTCAGTCTTGAAGTATGTTTGGAAGGGTTCAGGATTTGGTGAGTGAGCACAGCCCTAAAATTCTAGGGAGTTTCTGATAGGACAGTGGGTGGTGAAATCTGAAGTTCTGGAGAGGAAAGCTGAGCAGCCAGTATTTTGTCAAGAGCTCACTTTGCATTGGATGCTCTTTCAGGCCCTTGAGTAACATGCAATGGAAGGAGGTGTGGTCCCTAAGTCCTTGGGAGTCTTGGAGCCTATAGAAAGCAAGGACCAAAGTCACTTAACAGTGACTTTCCTAGCTAAGCTCAAATAGAACCTGACCAATAAGGAAGGGAACAGGCCTACAGGCTCTCCCTGTAGTCTGTAACTTCCCAGTTTTCCTGGAGCCCTGGGTGCCACTGGGGCCTTCTGATCTTTTTCTTCTTCTTGTCCTCAGGGCCTGGTGTGATTGGAGGTGTGGTGTTGCTGATGGGGAAGATGCTAGGTGGTTTGGCTTTTCTGCCTACTCCCTCCTTAAACAAAAGAAGGAAGCTTGGATTTGTTAAGTAGCTCGTTTTCCTTGGTAGGAATTTTTGTGTGAGAGGGAGTTCAGCTCTCTCCCACGGATTTTTTTCTCTTTCTCACCTCCCACAAATGGGGTTCCAGACCTAGCCTGGTCTTTTTCTATTTTGTTGTCTTTCTCTCTGTTCTTCCTCCTCTCTGTTTTTGGTTTTTTGGGTCATTGTTGTTAACTGTTTTTCTCCATCATTGGGGGCTGAATTGTTCCCTGAAGCCTGCCAAACTTTATTCCTTCCCCTATTTTGGCCAAATCCCAGGGGGGGAAAGTCCTAGTATGCCAAAAATATATGCTAAGCATAATTCAATCTCATGCAGGTTCCTACCAGCCAAGAAGCCTGCAGGTGGGAGCAGGGGACAGGTCCCTCCGTAGAATGTCTCCCCGTGTTGAGAGGAGGGCACCTCAGAGGAAGGGGCTTGTCTCAGAGGAGGAGGCTTTATTCTGGAACTGCCCCAGGACCCCACTGAAGAGCTCACCATGTCTCAATAGCCAGATCCCCTTTGGTCTACGTGCTCTGTACAGGAGACGCGTGGTCTGCTGCTTTTCCCTGGCAGCCCGGGGCCGGAAGCAACCCTTTGCCAGCAGGATGGGCTTCTCTTCAGAGGGAGGTGTAGCTTTTCTGTGGTCTGGCACTTTCCACACTGCCCCAGGGAGCTCTAGGACGGAGGTGTTGAGGCAGGATTGGATGACTTGCTCTCAAGAGGGCGGGGGAAGTTTCTCTCCATGGGCCACAGGGGGCAGGGCTGGGAGAAGAAAGAGACTTGCACCTTATATCATGTAAATAATGATTTTCTAGTTCAAGAAGATAATATTGGTAGTGTGGGAATGGAAGGTAGGAACGGGGAGGAAGTCTGATTAAGCCAGTTGGCTTCTAAGCCAAAAGGATTCCTCTTTGTTTATCTTTGAGACAGTCCAACCCTGAGAATAGCTTTAAAAGGGAAATTAGTGCTGAGACAGTAAAGTCCCCTTAAGCCAACAAATTGTAGCTACATAGAATTGAGCGCAGGCTTCTATCAGTGTGCGCTCGGAGCAGTTTCGAAGAGCCACTCATGCTGTCGTCCATTTGTACAAAATAGGGCAGGAAGATTCGGGAGGGTGTTTATGACTTTCTCGTACCACGTGGCTTTTCATGATTCTGGATTCTAAACAACCCAGAACAGTCCTTTTGGCCAGAGCTATCCTCCTACATCTGTGTGTCTCCTTTGTTAGACTTAGCTGGACTATGAGACCCGATTCTTGGCTCAGGTTTCAAGAAGCCACCAGCAAATGTATACATGTGCGCTGTTGCCGCAATGTTTCTTCCTTTGCCTGCAGCCTACTTTGGGGGAAAAAGTGCCTTACTGACTGTAGCCATTACAGCATCCGATGTATTTTGACAGGTGCCTGTCCTTAAAAAAAGAAAAAAAAAAAGTCTTCGTTTTGGTTTTTTCCTTTTCCTTTTTCTTTTTCTTTTTCTTTCTTTTTTTTTTTTTGATTGGTTTTTGTTTCTTCCTGTTGGCCAACTCTTCAGTCCCCAGCAGATCACTGGGCCATTGGATTTTTTCCATTATGTTCATTACCCTTGTACCATGTACCTCAGATCTCTTTCTCTCTCAGTTACAGTTTCTCGTCTTGGACTTCTTTTATTATTATTATAATTTTTTTTTTTTTGCTTTAAAATGAGTGTGATGCCATATCGAGTCAATGTTATTCTCTCACAATGTACTCTCTAAGAGGTGTGGGTGTTTATTTGGTCGGGATGCTAGCAAGTGCTAAAGTAGCATGATCAGTATAAACAAAAAGGTTTTTAGGAAGTATGGAAAAAAATGTTTTATTGGTTATGATGGTGATGTGGTATAGTCAGCTGCCTTTTAAGAAGTCCTGTCTGTTCAGTGTTAAGTGATTTTTAAAAATAATGGCCTGTTATTCTGACCAGCTTAAAGATGGATTTGCAAATGGTTTTGGATGCAATTAGGTTATGCTATTTGGACAATAAACTCACCTTGACCTAAATCCTCTGGCCACTTTGACTTATTTATAGACCGACAGCCCTCAGAATAGAATGCACCTTTCTCCTGTCAGAATTCTGTTGGCAACAAGTGATAGTGACATAAAACAAATCCTGACCTGAAGGGTACCCTCTTTGTGTGCCCATGCTTTTACGATACACATAGCTGATGACTTTTTCTCCCTTTTGGGTCCCCTGGGAAGCTGTCTCATAAACTAGAAGCTTCAGCCCAGCTTCCTGAGGTGGGAAAGTCCCTGTTATGGACTTAGGTTCCTGATTATTGCCAGCTATTCACTCTTGTGAGTGAGTACCTCCTGCCGTGGGAGGTGCCAGAGACCCTGGGTGCCATCCGCAGACTCGGGGTGGGGGGTCTTGGGAGACCTCCACCTCCATTCTGCCACTCCTCCTCGTGGCTCACACCCGATTCCTACCCAGTCTGCAACTCTCCTGTGCGGATCAGGTCATAACTACCCTTGCGGGAGGGGTGGTGAGACAGAGCCTAGGACGGGGGTGGGAGAGTGCTCACTTAAATGAATTGCCAGGCCCTGGTCCTAGCTGCTCCTGGACCTCAGCTCCTCAGACCAGCCTCTCACAAAAGCGGTGGGTAATGAATGCAAAAGGCAGTGGCTTCAGCCATTTTGATGTTGCTATAAACATTAGTGCTTCTCTACAGTTCTCTGTCCCAGAGCCACTGGAGCCTGTTTCCCAGTTTAATTTTGACCTAAGCTGCGACGGTAAGATTAATACTGGTCATCGAGAAAATCCGGACTCAGACATTGCCTGTCATTCTGAACTAACGCCACGTAACAGGATATTCAATCTTACTAGGAGTCTAGAAACTTCCCTTTGTCTCCATCCGCCACTGACAGTCCCCATGCTTGGAGACAAGCAGGGATAGCTTTTTTTCCCTTGGGTTTCTGCCTAATAGAGTCTGTAAGGCCTTTTGGGAGTTTCCAAGGGCCCTGGTTGCCACTCTTAACCATCCTTGGAATTTTCTAATGCTTGACCTGTTGTACAGTTTGGCTCTCCAGCCTCACCCCACCTCACATTCCCCCAACTCTTTGCCCTGCAGTATCGGTGCCTCTCTGTTACCAACACAACACCACTCCTTCTTCCAAATGCCATCCAGGAACACCACGGGCTTCTCCCATTCAGAACTGCGGATGTTGAAGGGTGGGAAGGGAGCAGACAAAACGGGAGCTCCATTCCTTGCAGCTGGCTAGTGAGAGATCTAAGGGCCCCTTAACATGGGGGCGCTTTCAGAGCCCTCTCATCCCACACTTGGAAACTCTCAAACCTAAGACAAAAGTGCCCTTTCTGGAAGCAGAAGTTAGTGGTGGAGGGAAGAACTAGGGATCCTAGGTCTTTTGTGCTCTAGTGACTACTTTCGTCTTAACGGCTTTCCGAAGATCTGGAACCGTTATGCAGTACACAGAGGTAACATCAAAATAAAACGTTCCTCTTGGCTTCCTAATATTCTCAACACACTGCCATGAAGCGAGTATTCAAAACCGCATATGGCACCCGACTTATTTCTCCCCTGCTCTTGTAGCAATAATGAAAGCCAAAGGGCTGGGAACTGTGGACCTGAATGTTCAGCCTATCAGGAAAAGCTGGGCACGTACAGCCAACACCCCTGTGTGCAGGGTCTATGCTGAGCCTTCAGGGAAGAGCCGAGAAGGCAAAATCCTGCTCCCCGTGGTGAAGGAGCAGCTTTCAGTGGGGAAACAACACATAGCCCAGAAGATTGTGTGGAGCAAATGCCAGTGCCTGTGGAGTAAATTGATACTCAGGGTTGGGAGGAGACACTTTCTGAGGAGACAGGACAGGTTTCCTCAAGCAAATGCATTTTAGGGAAACACTTTTGGTAAGAGGCTGCACAGTTTGGAAACTCCGCAGTAGAAACAGTCTGACCTTTTCCATAAAGGGATGGGAAGCGAAGGGGTAACGCAAATTAAAAATGAAGGGAAAATATTCAAATAGCTTGAAAACCACACAGGATATAATGAATCTGAAATGCTGTAAACACAGACATAATCCTCCTGAAGCAGGATGAATTGAACGCAAGCACAAACACTAATTTAGGATGCCCACCTACCGAATTTCTCTTAGGCTCGAAGAACATAAGGCTGGCACTTTCGAGATGATGACTGGTGGCTTTTCTGCTCTGGGTTCTGGAAGCCTCCGCTGCATGGAAGAGGGTCAGAGTGTATCAGCTCTGACTACAAGTTCTATCAAGCAGCCCTGGGTGGCCTGAGAAGACAGCAAGACAGAGCTCTGCTGTCCCCTCTGACCCCACTTCAGTATCCCACTGGGAGCCTCGAGTTTCTTCTTTATCCAAAACAGCTTGCATTTCATTTGCGGAGATTTGCTTTGGCTCTGGCTTTCACTTGTCACTCCCGCCCCCCGCCCCCATCCCCCCCACCTCCCCGTCCCCCCACCCTCCCACCGCAACACCCTCTTGCCTTAGGAGTCAACATGGTCTAAACATGAGGTGCTTCCTAGGAAGTCCACTAGGTGGCGCTAACAGCAGACGGGAACAACTTCCAAAAAAGACCCTTTTGCCGGGAGGAATAGGGTGACTGCCCAGATCGAACCCTTCTCTCTGGCCACCAGAGGGACCAGCAGTTCCCTCCTCTGCTTCTCTCTGGGCTACTACTACACTCCAACTCCATCTGGGAGTGGCTGGTGCCATTCGTGACTTCTGATTCTTCTCAGTGATTGGCAACATGGCATCCTGCAGACATAGCTAATACTTAGTTGGACTCCCACCAGGATTTAAATTAAATTGCCTTGGACTTACTTGCCGAAGGGATGAGAGCTTTCATGTAAAAGTCGAGATTTTAACTACTCTTGGTAAATCCACATCCTGGCAACGACCAGCCGAGGGTCAGTCGGGGCGGCCCTGAGGACAAACCCCTTCTCTGCCCCCCAGCACCCCACTGAACCCGAGTCACTCCTTGACACCACTTGCGTGTCACCTACTGAGTTTGCAGCTCTGTGGCAAGAATGTGTCTTCCTTACCTGTCTGCCATGAAGTAGGATCCCTATATTCCTCAGGTAGAGGAGAACAGGCCTGGGATTCCCCCTCCACTTTTCCACCCCAAATAAAGACCTTTGGTCCTCATGAGCTTTCATAATCCCCTTTCTCTCTGTATGGGTTTTTGGTTATCAGATACCTGGTGGCTGAGCCAGATGTTTGAAGCTCCTTCAAGACCCCATTGCTCAGTTCACACCGAGGTCTGCAGATGGCCGGGGAGACAAGGTTCAAGATCAGCTATCTCTCTGTTTTTTTGTAGCCACTGTTCTTTCTCGTGGTATATCAGCGACCTCATGAGAAGATGCACTCATGAGATTTTGACAACTGTTGGAAAAGTACAAATTCCATGGCAGTTTTAGTGATCCCATCCATCCGGGTGACACGTGGGGCTCCCGGGCGTTGCTCATTCCTCCGATAGACTGTCTAGGGCTGGTCAGATGCCAGGCATTCTGCTCCAAACATTCAACAAATGTTTCTTCAGCACCTGCTTTTCCAGGAACAAGCTGCCCTGCTTGAGCTCAGTAGCTTATTGGTTGAAACTGATAAAGAAAGGGGCCTCAAAGTCTAAGGAGAAGTTTTGGGTGAATCTGTACTCTGGAAGTGGCATTTTCTTTCCCAGCATTTTTGCCTTACCTCGCCAGCAAGAGGCAGTGCCTCCCTTCAGGTATTTCTTTCTCCATACATGTGGTTTGTGAATGTGGAGCCACTATGACTGTCCGTCCGGCCCGCACAGTGCAGGGATGTAATTGTTTTCCCCTAAAACTAGTTTGGCCAGAAGAATCTGCCTCTCTCCGGCGTTCTCCCTCTTCCCAGGTTTGCTTTCTCAGTTGGGTTTGCCTAGGCCCCCAGCACTCAGGGTGGGATGGAGAGGTGGAGTGGAAATGTGATCCTTGGGTCTCCAGTTCAAGCCTGCAGAGCCCCTTTGGGATCAATGACTTTGCATACTGATATAAGTAAATTAAATTCTTAGAGTTTCTTGGTTGACATTTGTAGCCGTTAAAGAATTTTATGTGTGTGAGTACTGGCCACTCCCTCGCAACCTACAGCGAAAGCAAAGCTTGGACTAAATTTTGCAACTCATCCGTACAGACATTTAGCAGAGACAGCGGGCCCTAAATGCTTCACACCTTCTGTCCCCACAGTGCTATAACAGCTCGGGGTTCAGGGCTCTGTCTCTACCACCACCTTGCATATTTATCTCCAGGTAAATATTCCAAAGGTAGGAGTCCCTTACCTATCGAGTCAGCAACAAGCAATCAGAAGGCCTCCTCATCCTGTGGCTGGACACAGGGGTTCTAAGCTATGAGGTGCAGGCCAGTGTGCCTGTTTATTCAGTGGTGAGGAGTGTCTCTGAGAAGGCTTCAGTAGGTCAATATACTCATGTCAATTTCTTTTTTTTCTTTTTAAATATGTTTTTTATTTATTTGACAGAGAGAAACACAGGTAGAGAAAGAACGCAAGCAGGGGGAGTGAGAGAGGGAGAAGCAGGCTTCTCCCCCTCTCCCCCCCAGCAGGGAGCCCGATACGGGGCTCCATCCTGGTACTCTGGGATCATGACCTGAGCCAAAAGCAGATGCTTAACAACTGAGCCACCCAGGCGCCCCTATCGAAGATGATTTCTTTTTTCTTTTTCTTTTTCTTTTTTAAAGATTTTATTTATTTATTTGACAGAGAAAGATCACAAGTAGGCAGAGAGGCAAGTAGAGAGAGAGGAGGAAGCAGGCTCCCCGCCAAGCAGAGAGCCTGAAGTGGGTCTCAATACCAGGACCCTGAGATCATGACCTGAGCCGAAGGCAGAGGCTTTAACCTACTGAGCCACCCAGGCGCCCTCGATGACGATTTCAATGAGACCCAGAACTAACTTGCATTGTTATAGTTCATAGGCTATTTTCACCAATACATCCTCATTTTTGAAATTCAGGAATACTAATTAAAGTATCCATGATCAGTCGATATACAGGTTAACTGAAGTTCTATGGACTATGCTTCTCCTGATTAGGATACCTTTGAACCACCCTTAGATTGTACATCCTTGATTGGGATGTGTTATGGATTGAATGTTTGTGTGCCCATTCCATTCATATATTGAAATTCAATCCCCATTGTAATGATATTTGGAGGTGGGGACTTTGGGAGGTGACTGGGTCAAGAATGGGATTAGGGGCCTTATGAGAAGAAACCAGAGGGCTAGCTAGCTCTTTTTCTCCACCCCCTGAGGATACAAAAAGAAGCAGGCAGTCGGCCACCCCCACCCGGCAGCGGGCTCCCACCAGCACCTGATCCTGCCCCGCACCCAGTCCCCGACTTGCAGCCTCCAGACCTGTGAGAAACAAATGTCCACTATTGCATGGTGTTCTGTTACAGCAGGGGAGCCGAAGAAGAGCCCTGTAGCATCTGGCTTAGAGCTTACCTGATCATCAGCAGAGGGCATATATTCTGAAATATTACAAGAAAATCGCAAACATTGCTACCGGGCCTTTCTCCGTGATGCTTTTGCTACTCTGGAATGTAAAAGAAATATTCTGCTGTTCCCACATTAGGCTGGGGGCTGGGGACCAAAAGACAAGGCTGTCCAGGGCGCTACACAGCTGCTCCTTCTCTGGGGTCTCTCTACCTTCAGGGGAGCTCCTCCTTCCCCCTCCAAGCCCCAAAACTTATGCCATTTAAAAAAAATCACATCACTAGTTTATTCCTATTTCTCCGGGGCCCCCTGCCACTCCCTCCCTTCCCCTCAGCCAGGAGAACCTTTCTAGTCCAGAGCAGGAGCCTTCTTGACACAGTCGCTTAAGACTTCATTTATGTCAAGATTACTTTTATTGGGCGCCTAGGTGGCTCAGTGGGTTAATGCCCTGCCTTCAGCTCAGGTCATGATCTCAGGGTCCTGGGATCGAGGCCCACATCGGGGGCTTTAGCTCTCTCTGCCTGCCTCTCTGCCTACTTGTGATCTCTCTCTCTCTCTCTCTCTCTGTTTTCAGCTCAGGTCACGATCCCAGGGTTGTGGGATTGAGTACTGCATCAGGCTCCCTGCATAGTGTGGAGTCTGCTTCTCTTTCTGCCTGCTGTTCCCCCTCCTTGTGCTCTCTCTCTGAGAAATAAATAAAATCTTAAAAAAAAAAAAAAAGATTACTTTTATTATCCTCCAGGAACAGAGATTCTTTTCCTAGGCTCTTCCTTGTCACGTTCCCTTCCCTGGAAGAGGGGACACAGGATATAGGACCAAAAAATGCAGGGGAAAAATACTGGAGGAAAACACTGAGCACTATTTCAAAAAATAATGCCCTACCAGGGATGGTGTAGCTGGAAACCCTACAAGGGTTCAGGCCATTCTGAGGTTAGGATTGGCAAGCAGAGGAGGCATTGAGGTGGTCTGAGAATTCGGGGCTTCTGTAGCTTTCCATTCATGGCTCAGTTCCTAGAAAGTCTTGATGCCTTAGATAGTCTAAAAGCAATCATTCAGGGAAAGCCTGGGTGGCTCAGGCAGTTAAGCATCTGCTTTCAGCTCAGGTCACGATCCCAGGGTTGTGGGATTGAGTACTGCATCAGGCTCCCTGCATAGTGTGGAGTCTGCTTCTCTTTCTGCCTGCTGTTCCCCCTCCTTGTGCTCTCTCTCTGAGAAATAAATAAAATCTTAAAAAGCAAACAAACAAAAATAAAAATAATCATTCAGGAGTGCCTGGCTGGTTCAGTTGGAAGAGCATGTAACTCTTGATCTCTGGGTCATGAGTTTGAGCCCCACATTGGGCATAGAGGTTATTATATATATAATATATGGGGGGAAGAGCATTTACTTACATTTTCCCTATGTCTCTGTAAAATCAAAATGAAGGCACTATGGAAGATTTGTTTTGATATGTCCTTTCCTACTGCCATCCTTGCTTCATACTCCAAATCTTTCCAGATACTAGGGCCAGGAGACCAGGACTTTAGAGTCCTAAAGGTCTTCTTTTTCCCTTAGCATTCTGTCAGGGCTGTGGCAGAAGCAAGACCCTGGGCCTTCCTGCTCGCTCCCCGCCCCAGTGCTCGTTATCTGCCTGGAGTATTACTAACTGTACTACATTGGCATGTTTCATACAAACTGTCACACGTATCGTGATGGGGAGAGTCAGGGTGCTGTAGTGGAAAAGTCTCACTTACGCAAGAAGATCTGCGTTTGAATCCCAGGGCTTCCACCTACGAGCAGCAAGAACGGTGAGTCTGTTTGTTCTTTTATAAAATGGGAAATCTCTCTGGATTAAGAGGATTAATTAAGTGAGGTAGCGTATGTCAAATGTATTACACAGGAAGAATAAGAATCAGCCAGTCTGAATACATGCAAACATGTCAGTGCTATATGGATTGTTTCTTTCTTTCTTTCTTTTTTTTTTTTTAAGATTTTATTTATTTGAGAGAGAGAGAGTGAGGGAGAGCATGAGAGGGGAGAAGCTCAGTGGGAGAAGCAAACTCCCCACGGAGCTGGGAGCCTGATGTGGGACTCGATCCTGGGACTCCAGGACCACAACCTGAGCCGAAGGCAAATGCTCAACAACTGACCCACCCAAGCGCCCCTCATTCTTGATACCACGGCAGTAAAACCATACGCATTTATAACTTCCATCATAGCCTCTCCATGCTGCTGCCATTCTTCCAAACAGCAAAGAACTTGGGCTTGGGGAGAGTTCTTTTTCCTACTAAGTGACAGACTCAAAGTCAAGGCATGAAAAGGGACTAGTGGATACATGGATTCACATAAAGGGGAGTTCCCCAGAAGCGTGTCAGGCTGAGAAGGCATCCTTCGACTGTCCATCAGTAGAAAAGCTATTTGACGGGCAGATATGATTTTTTGGAAAAGCAATAATGGAGAACCATGGATGACAGATGTCAGATGTTGGCAAGGAAGCTGTCAAAACAAATCTCCGTCCACCTTCAGACAGCAAGCTGATGGAGGACTGGGCACAGTTGGACCAGCAGCCCCTTCTCACGCGGATCATCGGTCACATTATTATTTCTCAGTCACTGGACAAAGCAGATGGTTTACCATGTATTTGTGATTTTTCTCTTGGCCTAGAAATTCTGTTTTTCCATCAGGGTACAGCATGTAAATCAATTATGACAGTGGGAGGGGCAAGGGAATCCCTGCCAGTGAAGTCCAAGACTTTCTCTTTTATTAAATCTGCAGAAGCAACTATAATTTCCAACTTAAAAGCAATCGAGGGAAAAAGTGAAGCAGTGTTGTTAGAAATGACTTGGGTAATTGTAAAACCATAGTTCTCAGTTGCCCTGGAGTCTCTCAGTTTGTACCAATATCTGCTGTCAGTTTTGTCTGTCCCTTTTCAGTCTTAAAATTTTCTTGTCTTTATTCTGGTCTTACAGAGCTTTATCTAAGAATCATAAAGTGACATCATCAGAGTCAAACTCTGTAAAAGTAAGCAGAGCAAATACCATGAAGGCACATACTCATCAACTCAGATTTCTTTTTGAATATTCAACTCTACTGTATTAAATGGCAATAATACTAAGTTGGCTTGCATTAGCATGTGTGAATGGCCACATACAGAGAACACTATATACATTCTCTCTCATCCACTCTCTGAATAGTTTTCTTTGTGAAAGGCACCTTGCATATATTTATGGAAAAAGTCCTTTAGTAATACAAACAGCATAAGCATTTTTAACATTATAAATATCGCCTAGAGAAATCTTTGACACAAATAACATGTTTCTTCTTGTTTTTTTTTTAATGTATTTTTTCTTATAATATCAGTCTCAGAGTGGATAGTTTTCTATCCTACCATTTTTCCCCCCACTTAATCACTTATCAGGGGAATGTTACCATACCATTAGATATTCTTTAGGAACATGATTTCCAGTGGTGGCAAATATTGATTGGGTTCTTATGATGTGTCTGGCACTATTCTAGGCACTAAAAGCATGAAAGAGAACAAGGTAGTCCCTAGCCTCAAGGAATTTACATTCTAGCAGAGACAGACAGATGATAAACCTTTAAAAACAGTAAATAAGTGTTATAGTTTCAGACAAAATAGGATGATGGATGGTCAGAGCAGGCTACTTTGCTTGTAAAAAGGCCTCTTGACGCTGTGACTTGAGTTAGGATCTGAAAGCTGAGAAGGAAATAATCACTCAAATGTCTCGAGAAAGAGCTTTTTAAGCAAAGGAACAAAAAATGCAAAGTCCCTGAGACAGGAATGAGCATGTCATGGTCTAGGAACAGAAAGAAGCATTATAGCTAGGGCTTGGTGAAGAAGGGGAGTGAACAGAGAAATGGGACTGGAGACCTAGAGGGGGCCAAGTCACCCAGGCCTTGTAGGAGTTGGGTAAGGAGTTGGGACTTTATTCTAGTAGCAGTGAGACTCCATTATAGAATTTTCCAGCAAGGGGCTGGCACGATGTGATGATAAAGACAACCCTTTGTCTTCTGAGTAGGAGATGGTGTATAATGTACAAGAGCACAGAGTCCCATAGTCATCCAGACAACAGATGATGGAGCTTAGGATAAGATGTAGTAAGATCACAAGAGAGTGATGGACTCAAAGACTCAGTGATAAAGCACACAAACACTTTTTTTCTTTAGCTTTTAGATTTATTGGTTGATTGATGAAGATCTGAACAACACAAGTAAGTTCAATTCAGACATGCATAGAGGTCTGCACCAATAATGAATGGACCCAGTCTTCCCAAGCACACATGAGACATAGATAAAAAATGACCATGGACGAGTTGACAAAATGAGTCTCCATAAATTTCAAAAATGTGTATCATTAAAGATCTTTGAAGTCCTATAGATTTAAGTCTATGACCACTTAAGTCTTAATCTTGGAATAAGAAAAAAAAATCTTTAGTTAAAAAAATTATAAACAGGGGCACCTGGGTGGCTCAGTTGGTTAAGCGACTGCCTTCTGCTCAGGTCATGATCCCGGAGGCCCGGGATCGAGCCCCACATCGGGCTCCCTGCTCAGCAGGAAGCCTGCTTCTCCCTCTCTCACTCCCCCTGCCTGTGTTCCCTCTCTAGCTGTGTTTCTCTCTGTCAAATAAATAAATAAAATCTTTTAAAAAATTATAAACAAGAAAAATAGAAATTTCATTGACTCCTATTAACCAGAAAGCCAGTATTTGGTACCAGTATAATTAATTTCACCTTTAGTGTTATTGTTGAAAGTATCTGGAAACTGATGCCAACCCACGCTCTCCTCCCTGGTCCAACATCCTGAGTAGACCAAGCATTTTCACCCTTGGCTCATTTTCAGTGAAGACTATAATTAAATCTTTATTTGAAAACATGACTAAAAGTCCAGCACTCACTGCACTATTGAGCCTCCAGAAATTTGTGATGAATTTGATGAAGAGTCTTAGGTTAAGGTAAAGAATCTAGGATTACGTGGGCAACTGGGTAGAAGGTATTGCCATGAGATGAGAAAGACTTGAGGAGGAGTGGACAGTCTTAGGAGGTAAAAAATCAAAGATTCCATGTGGACAAATTTAGGCTGAGATGCCCACTGGAGATCTAAGTGAAGATGCTGGGTAGGCAACTGGACAAATGAAGGAGGAGACTGGAACCTTGTGGACTGGAAATATAGATATCTATACACTGGAAAGAATCATCTAGAAGACTGTGTGGTTAGGTGAAGAAGAGAGCTAAGGGCAGAATCCTAGGATAATCCAACATGCCCAGTATTTATGGCATTGTCCACTCACTAAACATGTGTGTGTTCCCCACATTTCCCATTACTTTTGCAGGTAAATAGGGCCATGTCAATAGCTCTGGAAAATGCAAGGAGGAAGCATCTAAGAACTGGTTCAAGACCTTCAGTTGTTCTCCTCTCCTGTCTCAGGAATCATCAATCTGTGTGTTTAAATTGATATGTCTGTCAACCCTAAACCCTGAGTAACTATGTGAAGCAAAGCCCCTTTTCGATCCATGCCAGACAAGTTACATGAGAGGGGAAACTTCTACGTGTTAAGTCATGGAAAACTTATAGGTTAATTTGTTACCTCAGCATAACTTGGCCCGTCCTTTTTTTTTTTTTTTTTAAAGATTTTATTTATTTATTTGACAGAAAGAGACACAGCTAGAGAGGTAACACAAGCAGGGGGAGTGGGAGAGGGAGAAGCAGGCTTCCCACTGAGCAAGGAGTCTGATGCAGGGCTCGATCCTAGGATCTGAGCCGAAGGCAGATGTTTAATGACTGAGCCACACAGGCACCCCATGACTTGTCCCATCCTCACTAATTCAGTATCCCACCATATGCTATACTTCAACAAAGCACTATTTCTCCTTTAAAAAAAAAAGGGGGGGCATATGTGATTTGATAATGTTGTCAACAAAAATCTATCAGTAGTTATTTCCAGCTTCTATGAAAACAAAGTTTAAAACAACTCCGTGTTCATTTTAGAAGTTGAAGAGCAATTCTGGAACTGTTGAGTGAATAATTCAAGATTATGTCCTTTCCCTCAAAAATCTGAATTTCTCAATGTTTTTTTTAATTCTTAAAGTTAATGAAAACATTTGTTTTATACATATTCCGTGCATAAGTGTTTAAGTTAATACTGGTGCTTTATAGTTTTCTAAATTTCTCCTAAACTAATACTTTCCCATTTTATCAGATAATTTTTTAGATGTTGGTTCATTTGAGAAATTTATCCTAACAAATATTCCTCATTAATGTGTTTAACAAATTTTAATTGAGTCTCGACTGCGTTTTAATCATTTTGATAGAGCCAGAGACTCCTATACTTATAGTTTGGATACTGCCGGGAGCATGCTTACCTGGGGTCGAACTCAGCTTTGAGATCTTGAGAGATGGGATATTAGCTAGCTTCTCTGTGCCTTAATTTCTTCAACTGTAAAATAAAAATAGGGACACCTGGGTGGCTCATTTGGTTAAGCTTCTGCTTTCGGCTCAGGTCATGATCCCAGGGTCTTGGGATGGAGCCCCGGTGTTGGATTCCCCGCTCAGTGGGGAGTCTGCTTCTCCTTCTCCCTCTGCCCCTCCCCAGTGCTCATGCTCCTTCTCTCTCTGTCTCAAATAAATAAATAAAATCTTTAAAAAAATAGATTAAATTAATAATTTATACCCTGCAGAGTTATTGTGTTAAATGAGACAAAGTGGAAGTCTGTTTTTAGTTAAGCTTTATAAATGTACTCAGACTACCTTAAAGAGGTTTTATTGTAAAAACAGAACCTACAACGTACCTGGTATTGTTGCAGCCGGAGAGACAGGGACTAGGGAGTCTCTGCACTACACACTTTTGTCTGTTTCTGTCTGTGTGTTTACTGATTTCTTCTACTACCTTGCTTGCTCTTATCCCCTACTCTGTAAATCTGTTCTGAAGCTTGTATTATTTGTGGTTTGTATCTTCATAGCTTCAGTCTGCATGCTTCTCATTGCTTGATCTTACAGTTTCTCTTGATTCTTTTTCTCTTTGCCCCTCACATATAACTACATAATTAATTTCCCTTTTCTAGTTCAAGCTTCCAGGACAATCTGTTGGACTGAGTCATTCATTCAGGCATTCAGAAGATTTATATGAACTATCTATTATGCATAGGCAGTGTACTCCCATGATAATTTGGGCCCCCTTTCAGAAACCTCTGAATTATCCTTCCACCATCATTCTGAAAATGTCTGTTTCCCTAGCAGCTTGTTAGATTCTGAATTTGGCCTCCTCTCATGATCTACTAAATCAGAATCATTTTTACTAGATCCCCAAGTGATTTGTATGCCTGTTCAAGTTGGGAAAGCACTGCCTTAAGCTTCTAGTTCTCAAAGCAGACAGTACATTGGAAAGAGCTGGGGACTTAAAAAAATACTGATGTCTGGATCCCTCCTGCAGAGGTTCAGATTTAATTTTTCTGGGGTGTGGCCTGGAATTCAAAAGATCCTGGTTGGTTCCAGTGTGTGGGTAGGTTTGAGAATCACTGAACCAGTCCTGTGTCACCATGGACCAGCTGTGAGCCTAGAATAACTGCTTAGTTTTTCTCTAGGCCAGATTCCTCATATCTTAAGTGAAGATACCCTGTCTACCTCGGACTTGTTCTGAGGACCAAATGTGATCACACATGTGAAACTGTTTTGAAATGTGTGCCTATAAGTCCCATGCATCACTTGACTTCTCTAAACCCATCCTCGCATGTATAATTGAGGGGAAAGGAAGATGCATTATCAAATAGGGGAATTTAAGTAAAAATGAATGGAAAACAGTGTAAAGGTTAACAGTATTAAGCTCTATCATTGTAAAGATAGGACAGGTAAGCTTTACCTGCTATCCCATTTTACTTATGTAACAGAGAGGTTAAGTAACTTGGCTCAGTTGGTTAAGCGACTGCCTTCCGCTCAGGTCATGATCCTGGAGACCCGGGATCCTGCCCCGCATCGGGCTCCCCAATTGTAGGGAGGCCTGCCTCTCCCTCTCTCACTCTCCCTGCTTGTGTTCCCTCTCTAGCTGCGTTTCTCTCTGTCAAATAAATAAAATCTTAAAAAAAAAAAATGGCTGGGGGAACACTTTACTCAAGTCCACTGCAATTGGGGTTAAGGCTATTGAATTCAACTCCAAATATTCCAAATATAGCAGAGACCAATGAAGGTTTACAGCGAGGGGGCGGGGTGAGAGGGCATGGAAACTCAGAGGAAGTTGGTTAGATATCAAGGGAGAGGGGGAAGAGGTACCTGACCAAGAGTGGAGGAATGGGAGCTTCATTAAACACCACGGGTGGAGGAAGAGGAGCTTAATTAGATACGAAGGGTGAGGGGACTCGAGATCAATTCGTTCCGCAGGGGTCTTTGGTGAAATCGGGCTCAAGGGGCCAAGAATGAGGCCTAGTCTAGAAACGCGCTCAAAACAAACCTGACCAAAGTTTGCTGCAGGAGTGTGTCTGTCAAAGTGCGGGCTGCGACCGAAACTGGGTGGGTCTAAGTCCCCAGACTTTGCTAACCTTACGTCCCCACTGTTAGCGGTTAACAGTAAAGCCTCCTAGGACCCAACGTGTCGGGCGCTGCATTACAGCTTCAAATGAAAAAGACTGGTTTCCTTTTCCTCCCGAAATCTGCCGGATGCAAACTTGCCGGGGCAAGAATCTCCCCCGACTCCAGGGCGGGCCCCGCACGCACCTGCCACGCGCCAATCACAGGCCTGCGCGCAGGGGCGCAAGCGCTACGGCCCTGGGCGGGGCCTCATCGTTCACCAGTCTCCGCTGACCTACCGGCCTCGCGCCCCTCTGACTGGCCCTCTAGAGATGACATAGATGGTCGCCTCAGCCTATGGCGGTGGAGCCGGCCGGCCGGCGGGGCTTGGCGGAAGTGGTGTGGGCGAGGTGTCCCGCAGTGCGAAGAAGCGGTGCGCCGGAGGGTGCTGGGAGCGCGAGCCGAGCTGAGGATACTACTTTCCCTCCCTCCGGGCGCCAGAAAGATGACACGCTTCGCTCTGACCGTTGTCCGGCAGTGAGTATGGCAGGGTGCTCTTCTCGCCTTCTGGTCAGTGAGTTGTTCTGGAGTGGGTGAAGAGACCGTGGCTGTGTCTCGCCCTCTTCGCCCCTTGCCGTCCCCTCGGAGGGCTGGCCGGGCCCCGGCTGTTTCGTAGGTGTTTTCGCCAGGGCCGTCTCCTTTGGACCCCTCTTTCCGCTCCAGCACGGCGGAGCGAGGAAGTCGGGTCCTTAGTAGCCTGAGTCCCGCACTACAGATGGGCATGCTGAGGTCTGGAGGTTCGCAGCCCCTTGGCGGAGTTAAAACTGAAGACAGCCAGCCTTGTCTCCGGGCCTCCCTTGTGCGGCGCGTTTTGCTCCCCAGCGGATTCTAAAGAATTTGCGGGATGGCTCGTCCAAGGCAGATATTTTTGTGCCGGCTGCCTTCCGCTGTCCACTCTGCGTATCTGCTGTTCCTCTTCGCTTGCCAGGGCAGCCGCAGGCACGGATCTGAGATTGATTCCTTCCCTCCGAAGATTACATTGCTGGCAGAGGAAGAGGGCCTCCGCCCTCGTCTCAGCCGACCGCATCACCCTGAACAAATATTTTTATCATAACATTACATGGTGGAGCTAAAGGCAAATACGTCTTTAAGTCTGTTATCTTTTTTTCCTTCTGAACGCTTATTGGCCGAGTGTTAATTGGAAGTGCAGTTCAGGGTGGCTAAGAGCACAGATTTTTCAAGCAAGGTAGACCTGGGTTAGAATCCGGGCTCTAGCTAGGAGGAGCCTTGTAACCGGGGCTTGGGTTAACCGATATAACCTTTACGACCTCAATTTCCTGGTATATTAAATGGGGTAATGATAATACCTACCAGTGTGAGAATTAAATCGGGCAAAGGCAGAGTGTATAGCGCGACGGAGGGCAAGAAATACATCTCAAGAATTAGGTAACTTCCAATTCTCTAAGGATATCTCTAATAAAAATGTAATTAATCCTCAATATTCATACATAGTTTTATCAGACCAGCATTTTTTACACTGTGTGCCAGTCTTCTGGGCGATACAGACAAATAAGAAATCATTTGACTTTCTGGAGCTCAAAAGGAATACTAATAGGACTTAATCTGGTCATGCAGATTTTTTTTTTTTTTTTTTGGTCCTTTTCTTCCTTTATAGGAGGATAATCTTGGAAGTCAGCAGAATTTTCCCTTTATAACTTACAGGATTTTGATGACTATACCAGAAATTGAATTTCTCTCCGGCTCTTCTTTCTCTACCCCTCCATTTTATAGAATGCTTTCTGACCATTTTATGACCTATTTAAGGCCATATAGTTATTGGTAGCAGAGCAGGAAATAGAGCCTCATTTTCCAGTGTTACCACACTTTCTGCATGCCTGGACTTGGGCAGCACAGTGCCTGACATATATGTGAAGCTCCAAAGCCGTAGGAAATCCATATTAAACCATTCCTTGAAAAGTAAGGTGATGTCTGTGTAGATTCTTATTGGACAGTAGTTATATGAATTTGGATTTTGTCACTTCCCTGCTTCTTAAAAAGGGCTTGATTTTAAAAATTGATTCCTGAAAGAAATCCAATGAAGAATCAATTTAGAAATACATCTTTATAAATTACATGTGCCAGGCGCTGTTGTAATTAAGTTCTGACAACAGTCCAGTGAGGTGAGGACTGCCCCTCAGTTGGCAGGTGAGGGAACAGATGCTGAGGGCACGTAAACTTGCTTGAAGTCACATGCCTCCATGGGGGGCTGGGATTTGAACCAAAGGAGCAGGATTCTGCAGCCCATTCTCTTAATCACTGTACTCCTCTGCCTCCTATTTTATTGAGTTACAACCTAGTGTTTGTAGATTGCTAGAATATCACCAGCCATTTTCATGGCTACTTTTTATTTCTGCTAATATAATTGTGAAGAGTGATAAGCATAGTTTGCTTTGTTCTGTTTTATTTATGAGAAAGTGGAGTTAAAAGTGTCGAAATAATTGGTAGAGTTAATAATTAAGTCTGTTTGGCACATCCCTCTTTTCCCTTCTGAGTCCTCCAAAGTAAGAATTGGAGATTCTTTCAGGAAAAGAAACAATTTCAGATGTGGTTAATAATAGTCACTATAGTTAAATATGATAACTCTTATTGGAATCCAGAAGATTGGGTCATTTAGCATAATATTGGGAATAGCATTAGCCTTTTCTATTACCTGATTCTGTATAACTAAGATAGTCAAATGCTTTGAAACTGATGACATAATCAGTATTTTTTAGGAGATGGATAATTTTATTGAACGGTGCCTTCAGATACTGCAGGAAAATTTTGAAATGCAATTTCTTTAAGGTCAACCAAAGCCTTTATGAATCTTGTGCTGTTACTATATGTGTGTTTTTCTTCATCATATTTATGGGTAGGTATTGATTTTGGAATAGAATGTCCAAGATTTCAAACTTGATGTCTTTAAATATTAAACTGTAACTTCTTATGATCTTGTAGCACAGCATTGTTGAAAACCCCAATATATGTAGGTTGGCATTTCCATCACCTACACAGCCCATTGAAAGGCCCCAGTCCCTTGAAATATTTGTGTGTGTTTACAGTTAGCTGCCTGCAAAGCCATCCCATTTCACTTCCATTTTTAGCTAGCTCTTTAAACTTAAAAAGAATCTTTTTCACAAACAATTAAATTTACTTTTATTGACTTAAAGATGATAGATTAGTAAAGTTATTAATAGCAACATTTGTTTGTTTTTTTACACTGCCTCTATTGGCATTTACTTTTTGTTGAAGGCCAGTAATTGTTCTGGTCATTAATAAAGCAAGTATAGTAAATACTAGCTCACCTGTTATAAACATCTATGTGATTGTTTTGTTACTGTGGTATTTGTTTCCTGAGAATACAGTTGATCAATTGGGAGACCGTTTACAACTAGGACTAACTTCTTTATAAATAAAAACATATCATGTGTTGGGTATGTTACATTTTCCCCCCCTCAACCTATCTAGTGAAAGTCTCTACATTACTAGCTTGAAACCTTCCATATTTTCAAATGAATTAATTGGTAGAGAGTAGTTAGAATAAAGCTGTATTCATGATTAAATGTGAGACGAGGCTTTGCATTTCCGTGTATGCTAAAGCATACCGATTTTGAAAACATGTCCCCAACTGTACTAATTTCCTATGATTTATCTCCTTCTTGTGGCAAATAGTACTTGTCGATTGCATTTGAATTCTTTAAAAGGACATGATTGGGGAGCGCCTGGGTGGCTCAGTTGGTTAAGCGATTGCCTTCGGCTCAGGTCATGATCCTGGAGACTCAGGATCCAGCCCCACATCGGGCTCCCTGCTCGGCGGGAAGCCTGCTTCTCCCTTGCACACTCCTCCTGCTTGTATTCCTCTCTCACTCTGTTTCTCTCTGTCAAATAAATAAAATCTTTTAAAAAATAAATAAAAGGACATGATTGGGAAATTAAGCTTTATAGATGACTTCTAAAGAAATCCCGTAGACCATAAACCAGAACTAACAAAATAAAATATCTTTTGAGGTGCAGAACAGTGTAATAACCTACAGAATGAATGATGCATATTTGTAGGGCCTATAAATGGTTGGTCATAAGACTTAGCTTCTTGGCAGAAGCATTGGGATTCTTGCAGAGTCAGGTGTTCTGTTTTGGAAATGGATCACACTGCAGATTTTGAAAATGAGTAGTGTTATTCCTGACTCCTTCAAAATATGTACCTATGACCTTTCGGCTTCCCTATCTTCTCTCCCACTATCACAAGGCAAACTTTGGTTAAGGGAAGTAGATTAATAGTAAAAGTGTTTTAGCCACCTACTTTTCTTTCCCACTCCCGAAACAGACTTTTAAACAGTTACCTTAAGGATTTATACAAACCTCTTGATAAAACTGATAAAAGCTGTAAAACTAAATATTTATGAAAGTTTTGGGAAAAAATTTCTATTTCTAGGTTTCCTGGTCTGTAATATTTATAAAGTGATTTAAAGGCAAAAAGTGCTCAGCAGAATGCCAGTGATTGTTAATAATATAATAATTGATGTTGGCTGCAGTCTCTGTTGACTTATAGCTAAAGAAAATCTGGGGCGCCTGAGTGGCTCAGTTGATTAAGCGACTGCCTTTTGCCTTCGGCTCAGGTCATGATCCTGGAGACCCAGGATCAAGCCCCACCTTGGGCTCCCTGTTGGGCAGGAAGCCTGCTTCTCCCTCTCCCACTCCCCGTGCTTGTGTTCCCTCTCTCGCTATGTTTCTCTCTGTCAAATAAATAAATAAAATCTTAAAAAAAAAGAAAAGAAAAGAAAAAGAAAATCCTTCATTATATCATTGCTATTTTTTTCTTCTTTTGTCAAAAATAGATGGTGTGGCAGTACCATTACAAAACTGCCAAAGTACTGGGATTCCATTTTTTTATAGCATGGCATTTTTTTTTTCTAAAGCAATCTTTTTTTTTTTTTTTTTTTTAATTTTATTTACTTGACAGAGAGAAACACAGCCAGAGAGGGAACACAAGCAGGGGGAGTGAGAGAGTGAGGAGCAGGCTTCCTGCCCAGCAGGAAGCACGATGTGGGACTCTATCCCTGGGTCCCCGGGATCATGACCTGAGCTGAAGGCAGTCGCTTAACCAACTGAGCCACCGAAGTGCCCCAATAGCATGGCATTTTGATAACAGAATCTTTTTATATTATTCTGCATCTTATCAAATCAGCTATTGAGATTAAACTAAAATTGTGAGCTGTCTTTCTAGCAAGCGTACAAAAAGTTATCATCTGCTGAATTTGTATTTGTAACAGCTTGGCCTGGCAAAATTATTAAATTTCTCCTCATCCTTGATTTTAAATTTATAGTGAGCAGGAGAGCTTGCGATTGGCATAAAGTAGGCAAGAGCTTTCGAGGTTCCTCTTTAAAAGTAAGCATGGCATAGGGATTCAGAATTCTTTGAATTTTGCTGGAACTTGAATTGGCTAAAAAGCTGCTGTCTAAAGAGGACGTTACTTGTATTTAATAGCGGTTCTTTTATTCTTGATCTCAGCAAGATTATGAGACTGAGACAGGAAGTGAATCCAATGTTTGGGAACCATTTTTTTTTTGTATGAGAAATGACAATTTCTTCATCTTCACCTTGGATGCTTTATCTGTATGAATGGCAAAGATTAATATCCTCTTTCACATCTATTTTGTATGAGTCTGGATAAATTTTGGAGTATAAGACATATTTTATTGATATTAACTACAACAATGATAATAATGGCAAATCAGTAATAAATAGTTCTGAGAAATCTAGTTTATTTGTTATACATTTTTTTTAAGAAGTTATTTATTTAAGAGAGAGAGAGATAGCAAGAGAGAACATGAGCAGAGGTGGGGGAGAGGGAGAAGCAGGCTCCCCGCTGAGCAAGGAGCCCAATGTGGGGCTCTATCCCAGGTCCTGGAGATGTGACCTAAGTCCAAGGCAGACACTTAACTGACTGAGCTACCCGGGTGCCCCTATCATGTAATTTTTTAAAGCCACATCCACATATTTGGAAATAAAAACAATTTTCCCTGCTTTTAGCCCCTTCTCTCACCCCTTAGATGATCATATTTATTAGTTTCTTATGTATCCTTCCAGCGTTTTCTTTGTTTTATTTTGTGCAGTCCAAATGTTTATTCTTATTTCCCACCTTTCTAAAAAGGTAACATTTAAAAATATTATCCCGCTCCTTGCTTTTTCTCCTTAATATATTTTGGAGATTTTTCCATATCTTTACATAAACCACTCACTTTTTAGGAGACACAGTTACACAGTATTCCATCGTGTAGCTCTACAAGCATTTAATTTGTTAATGTAACCAGTTCGCTATTAATGGGCGTTTAGGTTATTTACCATCTTTTGCTATTAGAAATAATATTGTGACAGTTATTGTTTTAAATATGAATAAACGCAAATAGTCCCAGTAATGAGGTTGCTAGATCAAAGGGCAAACAGATTTGTTATTTTGGTAGGTATTTCCAGATGGCCTTCCCTTGGCAGAGTGCATACACTGAGGTTCTATTATTTCCCAGGGTTTTCTCCAGGTAATGAGTCTGTTAGGGTGAGGCAACCTCTTGCTGTGCCTTTAAGGAGCTGGAACCCCAGCAGACACACAACTAAAAAAGTTAATTAGCATACAGGTGGTAACTTACTATAGTGGTGCTGGGTGAAAAGGAAGTATAGCATTGGGCGATTTAAATGGGATAGGTAGGAGGGGAAATGTGCTGGGTAGGGAAAACTCCCACAGAGAGCTGGTTCTCTGTGTTGGGCCTCGAAGAATGAGAACGTATTGGCTGGGTCCAGCAGTCTGTGTTTTAATAAACCCTCTAGGGGATTCTGATACACACTCAAGTTTGGGAACCACTGCTCTAGACAGAGGCTGGCAAACAACTATTTTTGTAAACAAGGGACAGAGTTTCAGGCAGAGGCCTGGGTTTGTGATTCTGACTCTCAGGTCTGGTGGAGTTCCTTTCTGGATCTGTGTAAATCCATCCCGTGTGGAGGCTTTTGTTTTCTTTTTTAACTAGTGCTTTATTTAAAACAAAGAGAGCAAAGATGATGAGCCTTCACAGTAATCAGGGAAATACAAATTCGGATCAAATTGAGATAAATCGTTCTAGTGCCAAATTGGCACAAGTGGGAGACTATGACATTACTAAATGTTGGAGAAGATGTGGAATGTTGCTGGGGCACGAAAATTGCTGTGACTGCTTCAGTAACATCTAATAAAGCTGAATGTTTGCATACTCTGTGTCTCAGCAAGTCTAGTGCTAGACCTGAATCACTAGGTGTGGGTTAGCAAACTTTTAACTAAAGAGTAGGAAGTAGTTTAGGCTTTACAAGCCGTGCGCTCTCAAATCCACTGTTATAGTGTGAAAGAAGCCATAAACAACATACAAACACATGTGTGATTGTATTCCAATATATGCTAACAAAAAGAGTCATTTATCATTCCTTGAGTGGTTCTCAAACACGAATGTGCGTCAGAATCACCTGGTGGGTGTATTAAAACACAGATTAACTGGACCCCCAACCTCTGAATTTCTGATTCAGGGGTCTGGGGTGGGGCCTGAGAATTTGCATTTCCAAAAGTCCTCAGGCAGTGCCAGTGATGCTGATCCAGAAGGCCACACTTTGAGAACCACTGCCCTAGAGAATTTGATGCACTCTTTACAAAGATACTCACAGCAGCATAACTCTAAACTGGAAACAATGTAAATATCAATGGTAGAACATATAAATACATTGTGGTAAACTCTTAAGCATATTACACAATAATGAGAAGGTAAGAAGTATGCCACCCTCAACAACATTGATGTATCTCACAGTGTTAAAGAGCAGAAGCAACAGAGGACTACATACAGTAAGAAGCAATTCATTATAAAGTTCAACAACAGCGGAACTGATCTGTGCTATACATGGGTGGGAAAGCTATGAAGAAAGGCGAAGCAAGTGGGCACCTGAATGTTCAGGTACTGGATCCACTGGGGGTGGGAGGACATTGTGATCAGAAAGAGACAGGTCTAGGAGGCTGGAGGTGATCTGTTAACTCGACTGCGGTCACTTGAATGTTGGCTTTATGTATGTTATTTGTCTATATGCTTATTTCACAATTTTTATAAGATTTAAAATGCATTAAGTTGAGTCTTTGATTTCTGTGTAGCTCTGTCCAAGAATGACCTATAAATAGAACTATTGAGCGCTTACTAAAAGCTGAGCAGTCTTTAAACACTTTACCTGTGATAAAATTTGCCTGGCCTGTATTCATTCAGTTACCTCAAGGGTCCTGTTTACAGATTTATTTATTTATTTTTAGAGAGAGACATAGAGTGCTCACACAGGTGAGGAAGGCAGGGAGGGGCAGAGGGAGAGAGGCTCTCAGACAACCCCCTGAGTGCGAGCCCAGCCTGGGCCTGATCCCACAACCCTGAGATTATGATCTGAGCTGAAATCAAGAGCCAGACACTTAACCAACAGAGCCAGCCAGGTGCCCCAAGAGTCCTGTTTAAATAGGGCTATTATTGTCCCCATTTTACAAAGAACAGAGGCACTCAAGCCTAACCGAGCTCCTAAGTATATAGCCAAAGCAGTTTTGTTCCTAAGCCTACGACATGGCAGTGAAGTTTACTTTAAAGGATTTTCATCTCTCATTGACATGGAAATATATAAGTATTTGGGCATTTGATATCAAATGAGGAAACAACTTGATCTGAAGAAACCTATTCCTATTTTTTTAAATACATTTTTCTAAAGTTTTTTTTTTTTTTTTTTTTTTAATTTATTTGACAGAGAGAAACACAGCTACAGAGGGAACACAAGCAGGGGAAGTGAGAGAGGGAGAAGCAGGCTTCCCGCAGAGCAGGGAGCTGGATGCGTGGCTCAGTCCCAGGTCTCTGGGACCATGATCTGAGCCGAAGGCAGACGCCCAATGACTGAACCACCCAGGCGCCCCCCCATTCCTATTTTTACCTACCAGTTCCAATTCTCTGTCCAGTGTGCACACGGAACAAGCCAGCTCCTTTCTCCCAGTCCGCCACCCGTCCTTTGTGTCTCCGATTCCAGTGCCTGGAGCTGTCCTTGGCACATAGAAAGGCCTCAAAAGAATTTTCCACTCAGTTCTTGATAGCTTTTCATGTATTTGATTGCTTTTGTTGCTGGTGTACCCTGCTCTCTTGTCTGGTCCAGGTAGCACATCCCCCTCTACTTTCTTACGCTTCCAGCCTCAAATGATGGTTATTTTGTGATAAAGTTCCCACTCCGTTCCCTCTTCTGATGGCTTCAGAATTGATTTGGTTTGGTTTTTGAATTCTGCAAAACACGGTGCCCAAACCTCAGTTTTTCAGCGTGGTCTGCAAGATAGTTGTCACTATTGCAAGAAAGAACCGCTTAAGATCTAGGAACTAGGAGAAGCCAGGGCATCGGAAGACTTGCGGACTTCTTTCTTACTGAATTCAGGTTCCCTTGCACTTTCTTGTCAGTCCGGCAACAGACGGACTCATTGTTTCCTCCTACTGCTTGTAAAAAGAATTTTTGCCAACATATTTATTTTCACAAGATTACTTAAATAAACGTTATGTATGTATTTTAATAGAATTTTCTACTTAACAGTTTACTTACGATTAGATTCATGATTTATACATTTTAGTTTGGGGCAGTATGAAATTCTTTTAGCTCATCAACTAAATACGTTAGATGATTGCAAATAGCAGTTTAGAACAAGTTTTATGTTTACAGGTTAGATTATGAAGTACGCTACAGGGTTCGTATGTTACCTTTGTGAATATCATTACCTTTCATTGATGATTTTTTTCTCATTTCAAAAATAACCTAATTTGGTAATAAAGGGTTCTTCCCCCCCCCTCTCTCTATTTTAGTGGAGAAACAAGATTTAACAAGGAGAAAATAATTCAAGGTCAGTATATGCTATTTTAGCTTTTTCCTTTAGTGTTAATATGATCTGTGAGTTAATCAGGTTGGGTGGGGGAAGGTAGATTGGGTGCAGTTCCATATTGTGAACAGCTTTAGACAGTGTCAAAGCTATGGAAATATGATTGGAGCAGATGGTCACCGAAAGGAATGTCTCTTAAGTGAACTGAATGTAAAGAATAGGATTCCAAGTTGTTTATAGGTAGCTTCAAATGGCCCAGTCAGCTGATTCAGGAGTTATGTTGAGTCTAGTGGTCTTTAAATATAACTGCTGTAATTTAAAATGTTTTCATATTTGGAAGCATGAAGTTTGCTGGCTGGCGTTAATGGTATTTTTCTGCTAAGATGGTTGTATTATTTTTAGTAGTAACAAAAAAGAGGTTTAAAAAGAGAATTCCTATCTCATGCAGGATTGTTACTTTATTCTGAACAGATTCTTCCTCCCTTGTTCTGCTAATTTGGGCTCAGATCTTTTAATGTCCCTATGATCCAGCAAGTCTAGCTTTTAAGGAATATCTTGGGTAAACTCAGCCAGACAGGCCATTTCTGTGCTGTGATGATTATAAAAGCATTTAGTTTTATTTATTTATTTTTTGGTTAGGGACATCTGGAGTTTGCAGAACCTGATTTTCATATCCAGTGTGCTCCACTCTCTCTTCTAAAACGAGTCTGAGAATTAAAGGAACCTTTGTTTTTCAGTAACGTGTTCCCCACCCAAATTAGCCCCCGTACTACCTGTCCCTTATCACCCTGTCCTTTAGTACTGCTCACCTGTCTCATTTCATTGGACGGTGACAGTGCAGCAGGAACACAAGTTTCTGTGGTCACACCTGGTTTTGGCATTTGTTTTGTGTACATTTTCTACCTTTGTCAGTTAGTTGCATATTCTTTAAGTTAAAGCATTCAAGACTTGTATGTTTTCAACTACCATTTTTGTTGCATAACTATAGTTTTGATATGTAGTCATTTCATAGGTGTTCAGCACCAGGTATTAAATTCCCACACGATTTCTTCAGTAAATTATTTAGAACTGTATTTTAAATTTCCAGATGACTGGGCTTTTTGTTTTTGCTCTTTATCTTTTATGATTAGCTTCCAATTACATTTTGAATACTGACCAGATGGCTTATTTGATGATACTCTTTGAAATTTGTTAACATGCTCAGTGTTTGTAAATCTACCATTGTGTGCTTGAGAAAAATCTGTGTTTTCTAATTGTTGGGTTTAGAGTTATATGTCAAAGAATTAACCTCTGTTTTTGTTGTTCAAATCTTCTGTGCTTTGCTAATTTTGTAATTTTAGTAATTTGCCTGCATGACCAAAATACCAATTTATGTGTGCGATGTGGAGTTTCCCATGTGATGGCCAACTTGTAGTTTAGTACCTGACATTCTATCAATTTGTGTGTGTGTGTGTGTGTGTTTTTAAAGATTTTATTTATTTGACAGAGAGAAAAACAGCCAGAGAGGGAACACAAGCAGGGGGAGTGAGAGGGAGAAGCAGGCTTCCCACCGAACAGGGAGCCCGATGCGGGGCTCAATCCCGGGTCTCCGGGATCATGACCTGAGCCGAAGGCAGTCGCTTAACCAACTGAGCCACCCAGGCGCCCCCAATTTGTGCTTTATGTGTTCTGTTTTTATATAGTTAGACAATTTTACTAGGCACATATACAAGTTTAAAAATTGTTCTTTCTAGTGAATTGGATCATTGATTATTTATAGTATCCTCACAATCTTAAGACTTAATGTCATAAAGTCTTGCATTTCTGAGTATAATATCGCTTCTCTAGCTGTTTGGGGCTTGGAGTTTGCCTGCTATATGTTTTTCTCTTGTTTTCCTTTTAAGGCTTCTGGGTGCTGATTTTTTTTTTTTTTTTTTTAAGCGCAATGCTTTTTTTTTTTTTAAGATTTTATTTATTTATTGACAGAGAGAGAGATCAGAAGTAGGCAGAGAGCCAGGCAGAGAGAGAGGAGGAAGCAGGCTCCCTGCTGAGCAGAGAGCCAGATACAGGCCTTGATCCCAGGACCCTGAGATCATGACCTGAGCTGTAAGCAGAGCCTTTAACCCACTGAGACACCCAGGCGCCCTGGGTGCTGATGTCTTAAGTGTTACCTCATAAATACTATGGAGCTAATTTTGGTCGTGTTCCCCCCTCCCCCTGGGGCTTTGGAATGATAAACTATTTACATTCTTTCAATGGTTACCTTTAAATTTTTACCATTCTTTTTTTTTTTTAATTTTATTTATTTATTTGACAGAGAGAAGCACAGCTAGGGAGGGAACACAAGCAGGGGGAGTGAGAGAAGGAGAAGCAGGCTTCCTGCTGAGCAGGGAGCCCCGATGCCAATGCCGGGCTCGATCCCGAGCCAAAGGCAGTCACTTAACCAACTGAGCCACCCGGGTGTTCCTCATTTCTTTTGCATCTCAGATCTTCATTCCTGAAGTATCTTCTTTGAAAGATCCCCTAGGCCGATTGTTTGGTGGTAAAGATAATTGACATTGTTTTTATTCCAAACAATTCTGTTTTATTCTCTTCAGCCTTCTTTAACCTAGATGATTTAGACTGACAGTTCTCTTAGCATTTGAAAGGTATTATTGTACTGTTTTTTTTGGCTTCCATTGCTCCTGTTAAGAAGTCTTCTCTCAGCCAAATCACATTCCACGGTATGTAATCAGTCATTCTCTGCGACTGCTTTTAAAATCTTTTGTTTGATTCTGTAGTTTCCTTTAATATATCTAGGAGGGACTTTTTTTTTTCTTTTTACTTATTCTGCTTGGTGTTTATCTGTAGATTTATGTTTTCCATCATTTCTGGAAAATTCTTAGCCACTATCTCTTCATATTTTCTCTCTTCCATTTTCTTCTTTCTGGAGATCCAATCAGATGTATGTTAGGGACTGTCATTCTGTCATTCGTGTCTCTAAGAGACCTGAGATGTAGTGTATCTCCTTTGTACTTGCGTGTGGGGTGATACCTCAGTCTTGTCTTTGAGTTCATTGAGCCTTTCTGTTACAGAATCACCCTTTATCCCTGAGGGCTTCTTTCCCTACTCAGCAATTCATAATATTTTTCTTTACTAAAGGATCTGTCTGGTTCTTTTAGAAAGCTGTCTGGTTGTTTTTGATGGCTTCTTGTTATTTGCTTATTTTTGGGATTCCGTCTTTATGTTTTATTCAGTTTGGAGTCTGTTGATTTCAATGTCTGAAGTGTTAATGATTCTGAATCTGTTTTTTTGTTTCTGCTGACTTTCATTCACGGTAGATTCTTTTCTTGTATGTTATTGACTGAACTATTATTTGCTGTAACTTAGTAGGAAACTTGTTAGCCTTTATTCAGTCAGATTTGCTCTGAAGTGAATTTGCATTTGATTTTAATATTAACTACTGATCTGAAACTATGCTAGCTTCTTTGTAGGATCTCTGGCTTCCAGGAATGCTATTCAGTCCTCCTACCTTGCCGTGCCATGCAGCAGTCTCCCTGCCCCAGCGCCTCCCTTGCTTGTGCTGATATCCGGGCAACTCCATTTTTCTAATGTTGATATTCAGATTTCAGCTCAAGATATTTTGGTTGCTTTGTGTTTCCTCTTGGAGATTTTCTTTAGATCCTATGAGCAGCGCGCGCGCGCGCGCGCACACACACACACACACACAACTGTTTAGTTCTTTTGCATTAGGAGGACCCTTTAGCCCTTCTGAAAATGAAGGTTCCGAAGTTGTTTTTGTTTTAAGGAAAAGGAAGGAAGAAAGGAAGGGAACAAGGGTGAGAGGAAATAATACAATATTGAACAATTAGGCAGTTCAGGTAAAGAAAGGGAAACATTTTAGATGAGGATCCTACCTTTGAAATGCAGCACTTGGGTTGAGAACATAAGATCAGAGCCAGCGTTAATAAAATACAGCTAACGAAGGGATGGACAGACAGGACGGGAGGGGAGCTGGGGACAACTGAATTCTCAGTATCTGATTCTCATTAGGCAGACATTCTTTTGGGAAACATTTGGATACCTGAGCCTTTATAGGATTTTAACTTAATTTTGCTTGCTTTTTTGGTTCTCTGGAAAGTGATATAGAAAAGTACCCAAGAAAATCTTCTGATAAAATGTAGATAAATTCTATTTATATTTTCTCACATGTGATTTATTTGCATCTGTTATATCTATATTTGAATGTTATTGTTCCTTCTCTGACTACCACAGGACAAGGAGTGGATGAGCCTCTTTCAGAAACTGGATTTAAACAAGCAGCTGCCGCTGGCATATTTCTTAATAATGTGAAGTTTACTCATGTTTTCTCTAGTGACCTCATGAGGACGAAGCAGGTAAGTTTAAAGTCGCGGTTTAGACCGATGAGTCAAGAGTCTCAACAGTTGCAAACTTAAACACTGCTTCCAGAATCTGTAGGAAATTCAATCACTTGCAGACACCATCCATTTTCTTCTTCCCCCACCAACAGAACTTCTTTCTTTCCTTTTACTTTTGTACTTTATTTTGGTAATTTTTAAATTAAAGTAGCTTGGGGGAAACGTCTAACAAAATATCTTTAAAAAGACAAAGAAGGTTTATGAGAGAGAGCCAGCAGAAACACCAGACAGGAGTATTTAACCCACAAAGACATCAAATATTTGAATCCAGAGACAGTTAAAACAAGTATGTTACTGTATTGAAATAAAAAACATGTTTAAAATATTTTTAGAGAACAGATTACTACAGTTTACTATAAAAATGACCCCAGAGAATTGAAAAAAGAACCAAATAAATGTCTAAAGACTCTGTGGAAGGAATAATTCCTCATGAGGGAGTAACAGGTTTGGAATATAGTTCTCCCTGCATATAAGCAGCTAGCGAAACAGGACAAAATTTGTGAAACAGCTGTTTGCAGACATTGGATTTCAGACAGGGTGGGCCTGTGATTTCCAAATGAAGTGGAACTTATGAGGTGAGCCCTTGGATTGCCCTAGTTTTCCATCTGATGCAACTTCCATGCAGGTAGGAGAAGCCAGGTAGAGCCAGTGGCCTCAGTGAGTTGAGGAGACAATGCTTGGAATTTGGGGAGATTAAATAAATAAAGATTGTGGGGCAGAGTGCTGGAAAAAGGAGCTACACAGAGAAAGAACTCTAGAAATATGGATTGAAATCCTTGGTGGACTAGAGTCTGCATGTGTGTAGGTAAAATTGCATAACAGTTGCTGGGGAGCCAGAAGCCAATGTCAAGAGCTCCCACAGGTTGGGAATGATTTGAGTTCCTACCACCCAGAGTGGAGAGATTTTGTTACTTACATCAAGCATATAGTGGAAACCAGAAAGATCACACCTTAATAGTGAGGCTGATCTGTGCTCAGAGGAACACAATGAGGAAAGACATAGAACATCTAAAAAGAACCGAGTCAAACCTTAACAGCAAAGCTGATCTGTGCTCAGAGGACCATAATGAGGAAGGAAATAAGTTATAAAAAGAACCAAGTTCATCTTCTTGAGATCAAAAATACAATATTCTGAAGTGAAAATTTGACAGGAGGGGGATTACTAGCAGGTTAGACACTGTTAAAGAAGAGGTCAGTGAACATGAAGTCATAGAAATTTGAAACAGAGAAACAGAACATCCCCAAATTAAGGAAGAAACAAGACTAGAAATGGAGAAATGGGGCGCCTGGGTGGCTCATTTGGTTAAGTGTCCGACTCGTGATTTGGGTTCAGATCTCATGGGTTGTTAGATTGAGCCCCATGTCAGGCTCAACGCTTACCAGGGAGTCTGCTTGAGGTTCTCTCCCTCTGCCCCTTACCCCAGTCGTGTACACTCATGCTTCCCCTCTCTCTCTCTTTCTTTCTCTCTCTTTCAAATAAGTAAATAAATCTTTAAAGAAAAAAAAGGAAAAATGAAGAGTCTCAATTGAGAGACCTGAAGGAGACCCATACCTATATGGTTAGGGTATTTTTGTTGTGAGTTTGTTTGTTTTTTTAATTGGTTTGGGTTGTTTTTGTCAATTGATAGTTTTTAGTCCTATCTTTATTATTATTTTTAAAGGAGTCTGGCTAAAGGTTTATCAGTTTTATTGATCTTTACAAGGAATCAGCTCTTGGTTTCATTGATCTGTTTTATTCTTTTTTTAGTTTCTATTCACTTATTTTTGCTCTTTATTATAATTTCCTTCCTTCTGCTGGTTTTAGATTTTGTTCTTTTTCGGGCTCCCTTAGGTGTAAGGGTTTCTCTTGCTTCTTGAGGTAGGCCTGTATTTATATAAACTTCCCTCTTGGAATAGCTTTTGCTGCATTCCAAAGGAAAATCTTGGGAAAAAAATCTTGGACCCTTGTGTTTTCATTTTAATTTGTCTCCATGTATTTTTTGGTTTCCTCTTTGATTTCTTGGTTGACTCATTCATTATTTAGTAGCATGTTATTTAAACATGTTAAAGAGCATGTATTTGTGCTCTTCCCAGATTTTTTTCTTGTGGTTAATTTCTAGTTTCATACTGTTGTGGTTAGAAAAGATCCATGGTAGGACTTTGGTCTTTCTGAATTTGTTGAGACTTGTTTTGTGCCCTAATATGTGATCTGTTCTCAAGAGTGTTCCAGGTACACTTGAAAAGGATGTGTAGTCAGCTGTTTTATGTGAGTGTATCTATCTGTTAAATCCATCTGGTCCAGTGTGTCATTCAAAGCCAGTGTTCTCTTATTGATTTTCTGTTTACATGATCTGTCTGTTGATTTAAGTGGGATGTTAAAGTCCTCAACTATTATTATATTCCTATCAATTACTTCCTTTATGTTTGTTATTAATTCTTTTATGCTATTGGATGCTCCCATGTTGGGTGCATAAATATTTACAATAGTTATATCTTCTTGTTGGGTTGTTCTGTTTATTATTAGTAGTATTCTTCTTTGTCTCTTGTTACAGTCTTTGTTCCAAAGTCTGTTTTGTCCAATATAAGTATTGCGCTCCAGCTTTCTTTGACCTCCATTTGCATGATAAATGTTTCTCCATCCCTTCACTTTCAGTCTGCATTTTTATATCTGAAATTAATCCCTTGTGGGCAGCTTATACATGGGTTTTGGCTTTTTATCCATTCTGTCACCTTATTTCTTTTGATTGGAGCATTTAGTCTGTTTACATTCAAAGTAATTATTGATAGGTAATTACTGAATTTATCTTGATGAAGTCCCAGTGATTCATTTTGTGTGTTCTTCATTTCTGATTGGTTCTTTTTTTTGTCTCTGTGTTAAATGCCTCAGTGATGTCCTCCACCTTTTTCCCCAACTCCAGTGAGTATCTATATGAGCATTACTTTAAATTCTCCATCAGTTGCATTACTTATCTCCATTTCACTTAGGTCTCTTGCTGTGATTTTGTCCTGTTCTTTCATTTGGGGCATATTCCTTTCTCCTCATTTTGTATAACTTGCTGTGTCTGTTTCTGTGTGTTAAGAAAGTCAGCTACATCTCCTGCTGTTGGAAGTCGTGGCCTTATGACAAAGTGATCCTGTAGTGCCCCGCAGTGCAGTGTCCCCTCTTCACCAGCACCGGGTGCTTCAGGGGGTCCCCTGTATGCTGTGTGCACCTTACTGTCATGGCTGAGCCTCTCTTGCCTTCAGTCCAGTCATGTGCAGTGATTCTCTTTGCCTGTCGTGGGCAGGGCTTGGTCCCTGTGTTGTTAGTGGGCCAGTCTGGTGGGGCTGCCTTGGGCTTGAGCTGAGTTCAGACCAGGCATTTGCCAGAGCTGTGGCACTGGCAACAGTGACAGTGACAATTTCCCCGTGGTGTTCTCCAGGAAGCTTTCATTGGTGGGCAGAGCCTACTGTCGGACTGATTATCTGCCTTCAGCCCACTGCTGGGGCCACAGTGTGACACGTGTCCAGGGCAGGAGTCACTTTGGAGTGGTGCTGGCCACTGCAGGGACTCCTTAAATACTGCCTGACCTGTGGCACCTGCCCTGGTTGGACTGGGCCAATGTTGTATTGGAGGCGGTGGACCCCCAAGGTGCTGAGGGGTGGGGTGGCAAGTTAATAAGTTAGGTAGTGAACGTCTGCTTCGCTGGGTCCCGCAGGCGGCCATGTGTGCATGCCGTGGGGCCCAGGAGGGAGATGGTGCTTATTAGCCCCATTGTTCCTATAGGGGTCTCCTTGTGACTTCTGCCCCTCTGGTCTTGCTCTGAAATTACTATATAACTCTGTCTGCTGTATGCCCCAGGCATTTTTCAAACTGCTGCTTCTGTGCTTTATCTTGTTGGGCAGTTCGTGTGCTGTCTCTTTAAGTGCTGGGACTCAGCTTCCTTACCCTTGGGTATCTCCTGTGCCAATCCGGTTGGTTGGTTAAGCTCCAGTTTTTAAGCCTGGCTATTTGTAAGAACTCACAAAATTCGGACCCTCTTGTTCTCAAAGCCAAATGTTATAAGGGATTTGTCTTCCCTACACATGCTTCCTGATGTGTGAGGGTCTGTTTCTATTCCTTCTCCAGGCCTTTGGCTCCCTCCCTCCTGTGGGTGGCCTATGGGTCAGTTTAGTTCCCCATCACGTCTCTGCCCTTCCTGCTGTCCTCAGTGTGGCCTCTTCTCTGCCTTTAGTTGTGGAATTTGTTCTGCCAGTCTTTGGGTCATTTTCTGGGTTACTTACCCTGATGTGAATGTTATCTAGTTATGTCTATGAGAGGAGGTAAACTTAGATTCCTCCTACTCCACCATCTTCCCAGGAAGTCAGAATCTTTTTTTTATCATTTGGGTTTTGACAAAGGTTGCAAGGTAATTCAGCATATGAAAGGCATTCTTTGCAATAAAATGTGCTGAAACAATGGGCTATCCATATGGAAAAACATGAACTTTGGCCTTTACCTCCTATAACACAAAAATTAACTTATGGTTGATTTCAGCACAAATCTGAAAGCTGAGTCTGTATATCTTCTACAAGAAAACACAGAAAAATATAAAGGTTTCTTAGTGCAAAGCAGAAACAAGAGGCAGCTGGGAGAAAATTATAAATGTGTATGTTACATATATAATGTATGTGTATATGTCTGACAAATTAGGTTAATTTTTTAATCTAAATTTTAATCTAAATTTTATCTATTTTTTTCAACTCAGTAATTAAACAAACTTTAAAATGAGCAAAATTTTTGAAGTTGGCCAGCACTTCACAAAAGAAGAGAATATTGGAAGGTCAGTGAACAGACGAAAAGATGCTAGGCAGAATTGATCTTAATGGAAGTGCAAATTAAAACCACAATAAGACACTACTACACCAACATTTGAAAATGCCTAAAGTTAAAAAGATAAAAGAATGCGGAACAACTAGAACTCCTACGTTGCTTGCTAGTGAGAATGTAAAATGAACAACTACTTTAGAAAACAGTGAAAGTTTATCATATATTAATCACATGATCCAGCGATTTCAGTCCTAAGAATTTTTCCAGGAGAAATAATGTGTGTTTACAGAAAGACTTGTATGTAACTTTTGAACACACTTGTTTATAATAAGCAAAGAATTGGATCACCTGTGTTCATCAGTAGGTGAATGGATAAATGAACTGTGGTACATTCACATGGTGGAATACTGCTCAGCAACAATGGGGAAGAGTCTCAAAAACATGCTGAACAAAAGAAGCCAGGCACAAAAGAGTACATATGGTAGGGTTCCATTTATGGGAGACTCTAGAAAAGACAGATCTAATCTTCATTTACATAAAGCAGATTCCCTGGCCACCAGGGGCCAGGAGTGGGAGGGATTGACTAGGAAGAACACAAAGGAATCTTTTAGGGTAACAGAATTCTTCCATATCATGATTTTGGTGGTATTTAGGTAGGTGTACACATTTTTTAAAATTCAGTGAACTGTACACTCAGAAATAGGTGTATTTTTCGTTGTAACTTATACCTCAATAAAATTGGTTTAAAAATATGGCACAAGTAAATAAACCAAAAATGAGAACCTCAGTGGCTATACTAAGTTATAAATTAAACATGGCTAAAATAATCATTACTCATAGGTAAATGTAAGTAGTAACTGAAATGTAGCACAATGTAAAAAAACAGATTAAAATTATGAGAGTTTGAAAGAAATCAAGAAATGATGATGTTGAGTGTCTTTCAGAAGGAGGTTTAAAATGGGAAAAGGCGTCAAAGAAGTCACAGCTGATAATTTCACAGAACTGTTGAAAGATAACAGATCTAGAAAATAAGACAAATCGCAGTTGAAACAAATAGCAAGAAACCCGTTACGTTTACAATAACAGAATTTCAGAACTCCAGAGGATAAGAAGGACAAACATCATCCACTAATGGCCAATATTAGACTCTCAACAAATTTGTTAGTATCAGCAACATTTTTTAAGATTGATTGATTGATTAAGATTGACAGAGAAGGGGATCACAAGTAGGCAGGGAGAGAGGAGGAAGCAGGCTCCCTGACGAGCAGAGAGCCTGATGCAGGCCTCGATCCCAGGACCCAGAGATCATGACCTGAGCTGAAGGCAGAGCCTTAATCCTCTGAGCCACCCAGGCGCCCCAGTAACTTTTTTTTTAATGCACTGAGTGATGATAAAGACTAACTTAGAGTTTTATACCCAGCAAAACACTTTCTCGAGTGTAGCTGGTACGAAGACATTTCGAACAACAGGCCATAAAGAAATTTGAAAGGCTAATTGAAGAAGGAAAATGATGACAGAAAGGAGGTTTGAGTTTCAGAAAAGATTGATGAGCAAAGACACTGCTAAAAGTAAAGCTAAAGGTAAACAAATATCGATAATATAGAACCATAATGATGACAACATTTAATTTGTGGGAAAGGGATTAGAAAGGCAGGTGTGGACTTAGATTACTTCTACAGTTTTGCAAATACCGTGTCTTGTCAATCATAAATAACCAGGCACGAGGCACCTGGATGGCTCAGTTGGTTAAGCAACTGCTTTCGGCTCAGGTCATGATCCTGGAGACCCGGGATCGAGCCCCACATTGGGCTCCCTGCTCGGCGGCGGGAAGCCTGCTTCTCCCTCTCTCACACCCCCTGCTTGTGTTCCCTCTCTAGCTGTGTTTCTGTCAAAAAAATAAATAAATATATAGATAGGTAGGTAGGTAGGTAGATAGATTAGATAGATGGAAAGAAAGAAATAACCAGGCACACTGGGAGAGAAAGGAACAGGAACAAAAATGAGCCCAAACAAAAGACAAGAGAAACAGCTGTAAGAGTTTTTTGATAACTGGTTACCGGACATGGACTTTAAAATAACCATTGAATGCATAGATTAAAAAATGGCATGGAGCATTTCAGCAGAGAACTGGAAATGATGTACAAGAACTAAGGGTGAATTCTAGAACTTAAAATGTAACTGAAAGTAAGACTCCATTGATGAGTTTGACAGCAATTTAGGCACACCTGAATGGAGAATTAATGAACTGGAACCTTCTGTAAAGGGCCAGATAGTACATGTTTTAAGTTTTATGGGCTGTATGCTCCCCATCACAGCTGTCCAGCTCTGCTGTTGTACTGTGAGAGCATCCACAGACCACGTATGTTTCTTTCTTTTTCTAACACATCTTCGCTCACAACAAGCAGCCACCGTCTGGATTTGGGCTACAGTTTGCTGACCTCTGAACTAGATGATAGCGCAGAAGGAAATACCTAAATTGGTGTGGAGAGACAAAGGGTGAGCAGTACAGAAGAGAGGCAACTTTCACAAGGGAAAATTATTTCTAGGTTGTTAGGTTTTTTGTTTTTTGTTTTTTAATTTTATTCATTTGAGAGAAAGAGTGAGGGAGAGAGAGAGCACAAGCGGGGAAAGTGGCAGGCAGAGGGAGAAGTAGACTCCCCACTGAGTGGGGAGTCTGACTTGGAACTCAATCCCAGGTACCCGAGGATCGTGACCTGAGCTGAAAGCAGATGCTTAATGGACTGAGTCACCCAGGCACCCCCCTCGTTTTTTGTTTTTGTTTTTGTTTTTACTATGATATATTTTGACATTTTGCTAGAATGACTGTTTTTATGAGAAAAGTAACCACTGTCTTTCCACTTTCAGACCGTGCATGGGATTTTGGAGAAGAGCAAAGTTTGCAAAGATCTGACAGTAAAGTATGATTCAAGACTTCGAGAAAGAGTAAGTAAGTTACTTACATATTATTGTTCACCATAAATTATCAGTGAACCACCTCAGTTTATCTGATATATTCTTTTTTTTTTTTTTTAATTTTACTTATTGATTTGACAGAGAGAGGGAGAAAGAGATACGAGAGAGGGAAGCCAAGTAGAGGGAGTGGGACAGGGAGGAACAGGCTTCCTGCTGAGTGGGGAGCCCAATGTGGGACTCGATCCCAGGACCCTGAGATCATGACCTGAGCTGAAGGCAGATGCTTAATGACTGAGCCATCCAGGCATCCCTATCCAATGCATTCTTGATAGGGATGTGGAATCAGCTAACATATGCTAAGAACCTGCTGTGTTGGGGTGCCTGGGTGGCTCAGTCCTTAAGGGTCTGCCTTCAGCTCAGGTCATGATCCTGGAGTCCTGGGATCAAGCCCTGCCTTGGGCTCCCTGTTCCGCGGGAAGCCTGCTTCTCCCTCTCTCACTCTCCCTTCTTGTATTCCCTCTCTAGCTGTGTTTCTCTCTGTCAAATAAATAAATACAAACTTAAAAAAAAAAAAAGAGAGCCTGCTATGTGACAGTGGCCGTTATATATGCTCCTACGCAATATCCCATTTAATTATTAAATTTGTGTCTGGTAACCATCCTAAATTGTAAAACAAAGTCTGCTCATAAGAACTAGTCACACAAGAGTTTGTGGTAAAAGTGCGAAGTTCTCTTCTCAGCCTCCCCATCGTACTTCCTGATTTTAAGCTTCTGTAGACTCTTTTTTGCCCATTTTTTAAATCAGAAATGAAGCTTGGTGAAATGGTGATTTAGCTAAAGCCACACCTCAATTTCAGATCTGCCATTTGACCCCACATCTCCTCCTAGAGCAGTGGGCTTGCTCTTTAATACAGGCCTGTAAGCAGACTAATGTTCTCTGTTCTCATCCAAAATATATAGTACAGCTTCTTCAGAGATCCTGCTTAGAAAGGTTCTCTGTGTGCCTGAGAGCCCCAGTGTGAAACAAGCATCATGAGTTCAGTGGAACACTGAGCGAGGCCTGTCACCCACAGTGGGGAGAGTGGGATCATTGGCCGAGCTGTCTCTTCTCACTCTGTGCTCTTTTCCTGAGTAGCTCCATCCTCTCCTATGATTTCAGTTGATGTCCATATATATATATGGTTAGCCGAGATCTCTTGCCTAAGCACATGTATCACACCCCCTACTTTTTATTTCTGTGTGTGTGCCCCATGGCTCAGTGGAACACACCACCTTTTCCCCACCCAGCCCCTGCTTTACCCAGTTGTTCAGACCACACGTTCTGGACATGAACTTGCCTCCCACGGGCACATCCTACCATCATCTTGTCCATTCTGCTGTTGTCGTAGTTCCTGAGTGCCTCATCCCCCTGTGAACCCACTGCTGCAGTCCTGCTACATCTGGTGTCCTCTGTCTCCTAGCTCACTGGGAACAGCCATTCTCCTGTCTTCTGACCTGTGCTCACTTTTCTCATCTAACCTCCATGCTGCAGCCAGAGTAGTCTGGAAAACGTGCTTGCTGCGCACCTGTGTTAGAACAGTTTACTGTCTCTGCTTTACCTTTGGGAGGCCGTCCAAGCTCTAGCCTGGCTTGTCACCGTGCTGTAGGATATGATCTGTTCCCTTCATCTGCCTCCTTCCTCTTCCCTGTGCTCTGTGCCCAGCCTTAATAGTATTAGTAAGCATTTGCATGGTACTCCCTACACTCTGGCCCGGCTCCAAGCCCTGCAGGTTTGTTAATCTTCACAACACCTCCATGTTGTGAAGACTTAAAAACCTCATTTTTACAGCTGCAGAAAGCAAGGCACACAGAGGTCAAGTCTGTGCCCAGCGTCGTAGAGCTAATATGTGGCACAGTTCAGATTCAAACTGAGGCCATCTGGCTCTGGATTCCATGTTCTGGACCACTGATGATAGTCCTCTTGTGGATCTTCTCAGAGTTGTCCAAACACCTTGTGCTCCTTCCTCACTGAACTTCTGAATCTGCACTCTACTCTGCTTGGGATCCATGCTCTCCAAACCTGGCCAACCTCCATGCACCCTAAGGCTTTGACCTTCTGCAGCCCCACAAATGCAGATTAGTCATTTCTGCCATGTGTGTCCAGGTCTGGTGGTTCTTTCCATTATGGCACGGTCCCCTTGTTGTTCTAGGTTAGTAGCCCACCACACTGCAGTCTCAGCAAGGGTGGGGAGTTGCGTGTCCCTCCTGGTCTCTTCACCACTCTCGCCTCATTGCCTGACGTGTTTCCACATAGCATTTGGAATATTTAGTGAATGGATGTTTCCACTCTTGAAAAAACAAGTAATGATAATTTTCCTTTATTTTATTTTATTTTTTAAAAGATTTTATTTATTTATTTGACAGAGAGAAACACAGCTAGAGAGGAAACACAAGCAGAGGGAGGGAGAGAGGGAGGAGCAGGGAGCCCGATGTGGGACTCGATCCCGGGTCTCCAGGATCATGACCCGAGCTGAAAGCAGTCGCTTAACCAACTGAGCCACCCAGGGGCCCCGATAATTTTCCTTTATAATAGAGGTTGTTCCAGTTATAATTGAGGATGTAAGAAATTGAACTTGGGAATTGGAAGAGCACCTGACAACTGTGCATGTGGTCTTATAAAAAAACATTTAGTTGTGGGACTTCTGTCTGATGGTGATGTTAGAATTTTGGGGCACCATCAGTGTTAAACCATAAATGATGATTTATCTCTAAATGTTTTAGCAAATATTTTATTTTGCAAGTAATCTCTTAATCATTGTAGGGAATTCAAAGTAAAAACAGTTTGGGGAAAAACACAGTTAAAAATTGCTACCATGCACCAATACTGTGAACATTTTGGTATGCATGCTCTTGATTTTTCTTCCTGTTTGTCTGTCAGGCTATCTATCTGATTATGTGTGCGTTTTTCTAAATGTACCCCTACTCTATGTGGGTTCTTTTTAAGATTTATTTAATTTTGAGAGAGAGGGAGTGAGCGCAAGTTGGGGAAGAGGGAGAGCCTCTCAAGTAGACCCCCCATTGAGCCAGGAGCCTGACATGGGGCTCAGTCTCATGACCCTGAGATCACAACCTGAGCTGAAATCAAAGGTCAGACACTCAACCGACTAAGCCACTTAGGTGCCCTTATATGTATTGTTTAACTAGCTTTTCTCCCTATGTATTTCAGTGCTAGTAAATAAATGCACATGGATATGATCACCTAATTAGTGACTGCATTATTCCAATGTATGGATATTGCATAGCTACTACTGGGTCGTGACTAGATTTTCCGCTGATATAAGTAATGTTAAAATAAACCTTTTTATAGTTCTTTATACACACACCTTAATACATTTCCTGGAAGTGGAATTGTTGAGTGTGTAATTTTTTTTAAAGCCTTTTATACATATTGCTAAATTTCCTTCTAGAAAAGCTGCGCCAGTTTATACTTCCATGAATGATGTAGGAGAAAGTTTTTCTTACATAAACACTGGCAACTGGAGTCTCTTTGGTCTTCTAATTTAATAGCTTCTGAAAGGTGCCATTTTAATTTTTACCTTACAGATTCCGGGCGAGGTAGATTTCCTGTGTTTCTTGGTCATCTGTATTTCTCTTGTGACTTCTGTGTCCCTTGCTGTGGCTCAGTCTACGAATCTAAAGAGCTAATGAGCTTTGAAAACACACAGATCTGGGTTTGAATGTCAACACCACTGATTATTGGCTGTGGGAATACAGGCCACTTACTTAACCTCTCTTTCCCATTTATAAATAAGGAGCTGAGATACCCATCTCATAGTGCTGTTGTTAGGGTCAAGTGAGAGAGTGTGGATAGTACGTGTGGGTAGGAGGTGGCTGACCTGGTGCCCTTAGTCAGTGTTACTCTCTGGCCCTGGAGTCTGTGCATTTGTCCAATAAAGCCCCACTGTCTCCTTGAGTGTGTTGTTCCATACAACCCATCTGGACACAATGTGCAATTCAAGGTATTAACTGTATTTTCTGAGGCTTGCAGCCTCTACTGAGTATGTTCTCATTATCAGTTTAAAAGATAATAAAGTGGAAGGAAACCAAGCTTCTTGCCAGAATGATTGTTCCATGTTTGCAACAAGCATGTACTTAATTGTATCACAAATTCATCTGAGGCACTTTTGTCTGTTGGACCATTGCAGAAATACGGAGTTGCAGAAGGCAGGGCCCTAAGTGAGTTAAGGGCTATGGCCAAAGCAGCTGGGGAAGAATGCCCTATGTTCACACCACCGGGAGGAGAGACCTTAGACGAGGTACGTAGCCCTGGGGCGAGGTGCCACGTGGATGAACTTGACAACATTAAAAGTAGCTAAAATTGGGTTTCTTTTGTAAATGAGATGTCTCTAAATCTTAGCTCAGCAGTTTGAACGTTGTTTGGTGCCTAAAACAGCTCTGTGTGCTGTGTTTGTTTTTCCTTTTTGGGCTGTTTTTATTACTTACTGTGAAGTTGGCAATCATTGCCAACACCGGACTTGCAGTACGTGTGTTACTACATAGTACTTGAGGCAGAGTCTTTGCATCTGCAGTGGCACCTTCAGTAGTGGGAGCAGGAGGCAGGAGAGCAGCGGGGTGCTGCTCGCGGAGACTGGGAGGCAAAACACTCAGGGGCAATTAATTCAAGATTCTCATTCTTCAGGCCTCTCCTCCTGCATCTTTAGCTCTGTAAGTGACCCTATCACCGCTCTTGCCTTTCTTTGGAGTGTACTGTTTTTGAATTGCATTATTGGGGATTGTTTGCCCGATTTTTTTTTTTTTCATAATTTTCTTGGAAAGACTCTATTAGTTTAGTAAAGGCAAGAAATTGTTGTGTCCTTGTTAGGGGTTGCTCTAACCAAACTGATGTGCTCTAGATGTAGTTACCTACTTAACACTTTTATGGGCTTCTTTTTTACTTGTAAGTTGCCCTAACTAGATTGTAAGTGCTTTGAAGTAAGGCATTAGAGATTGCATCTTATTGTCCCCCAAATGTGCTTCCATCCTTCCAGAAGTGTGGTAGGCATTTACTACCGATCAGATGACTAGAAACTGAGAATTTCATCTGCTTATGTAATACTTATGTTGACCTATTAGAAAAATCCAGTCAGTCGTGTTTTATGTTTATGTCTTTAGACCATCATTAATGCTACTTTATTTTAATTTCTTATAGGTCAAAGTGCGTGGAAAAGACTTTTTTGATATTCTTTGTCAACTCATCCTGCAAGAAGCAGGTCAGAATGAGCAGTTTTCCCAAGGAGCTCCAAGCAACTGTCTGGAAACTTCCCTGGCAGAGATATTTCCTTTGGGAAAAATCTGTGCCTCTGAATCTAATTCAGACAGTGGTGCATCAGGATTAGTCGCCAGTGTCTTAGTTGTGAGTCATGGCGCTTACATGAAAAGCCTATTTAATTATTTTCTGACTGACCTTAAGTGTTCCTTACCCTCTACCCTGAACAAATCTGAATTTATGTCAGTTAGTCCCAATACAGGGATTAGTCTGTTTATTGTAAACTTTGAGAAAGGAAGAGAGGCGAAGCCAGCAGTCCAGTGTGTTTGTATGTACCTACAGGATCATCTGAATGGAGGGACTGAAACTCGCTAAAATTTAAATCTACTTCAAAATCTAGCAATTTTGAACTTCTGACGGAGTGCCTTTGGCTTTTTTTGTTTCCGTCCTCTGCTAGTGCTGATTTGGAAACAGTTAAAAAGCTATTACAGCAGGTTATAAAGCTTGAATGGAATTGTGGCCACAGAGAACACTAATGGAAACCATTTAGGATGGACTTATTTTGTCTTGAGTACAGTTGGCATTTTCCAAAGTAATTTTACCACCCTGATCAGTTACATCTCTGGATTGTAAATGAAGCAAGGAATTCAGTATTGCAAATGAGGGATTTGTGAACTTGTAACAATGTTTTGTTTTGTTTTTTCATTTTCTCTATATTGTTATTTTTCTTTAATATTTGAGAAATCTAGCCTGTTTTATTGGCTCTTGGTAAGACACTATATGCTTTTTACTGTATCATCTAGTGCTTAAAAGAAGGAACTATTTATAATTTTCATTGCATATTTATAGTGAGAACATACTGTATTTTAAAAGTCCTTAAAATCAAAAATTCATAACCATCCGTTTTGTATAAAGCAAAATGACACTGAAATTTTTAATACAGAAATCAACTGTTAGAATTTTTTACTATGGAGGGTTTGAAATAAGGATGAATGAAGATCATGGTTGCTGATTGGTTTGGTGAAGAAGAACGGAAAGCATCATTTGACTAAGACATTGAAGAAGGAGTCTCAAGGAGTCTCTGAGCAAAAGAAGATAAAAGACCATTTCTTTCTCAACCAATTTATAGACTGAAGAATTTAGTTTGGGGAAGGCTCTGATGAGAGTCAGTGGTTACTGGCTTACTATACTGTAACCTCAGAAGGAAGGGGGAATGCTTCCTTGGAAAGAATGTTGCTCTGGTAACCCTGGCTGTGGGGGTTTTGTGCAAGGTGTAGTTGCCTCCTTTGTCCACCAGATGGCACTGAAGCAAAGGGAGGTTGGTTAACTGAATTTTTTACCCAAGATTGGCCCCTCAAAAACTCCTCACTGAAATCAAAGTGTTTTCCATGTAGTTTGCTTTTAAGTTATCATGCTGATGAATGCTGTGAGTCTCACCTTACAAGAGTATTAATGCTAAAGTTTGTCAGTTAAGGCCCAAATCACATAGAGTCCAAATTCACTGTGGATAGCTTGTAAGTCCTACATGAAGTTCAGTGTTAACAGTTCTCACCGGCTCCATCCCTGCCCTTCTCCTGCCAGCATTGGAAGAGAGCACGTGGTTGGGCACTAGAGGGAGGGCTCTGCAAGTGAGGACTTGAAAAGGGAATCGAAAGGACGAATAATAAATGTCTGAATAATAGTCAATGTCTGCATTCTCTCCATTCAGAATAACTCCCCCTTCTTCCTTTTTTTTTAAGAAGTAACAGATTGAGGTGTAAGTGAGGTTCCTTTAACAGTCCCTGCAGTGCCATGCCCTCTTGTACTCAGCAGAGAGCACCACCATGCTGCCTCTGCATACGTGCATACATTTCCAACCATTTACTGAGGATCCTAAGGAAACGGTATTGCTTCAGTGTTTTTTCAAATGTACCTAAATGTCATCCATCTGTATTCTGTATTTTCATGTACTGTATCATGGGGTTCTATCTATGTTGCTATGTGTGGATGTACTTATTATCACTGCATTCTATTAAATACATGTGGCACATTTTGTTCATTTGGTCTCTTGTAGTGGACATTTAGGTATATTCAGGATTTTCTTTCAGGGAACAGCCTCTGCATCTCTCTTGGTACGGTGGCATAAAAAATATGCCTCTCGGGTTTGACAAGAGTCAGATGGGTTTTCAGATTCACCAGCCTGGTTTTCCATCTCACTGGCAATATTTTGGTCCTATTTTTTACACAAAAGTCAACACTCGATGCTGTCTGATGAAATTCTATGAGTCTGATGAGTGAAACATATAATGTCATTGTTTTAACGAGCTTGTACGTGATTCCTAATGAGTGGGCATTCTTCTCATGTGTTTTGACAGGATCCTCTCAATGGTGAATCACTGGTATGTGCTCTTTGCCCAATTTTCTGTTGGACTCGTTGGCTTTTTCTTAGTCAGCTGCAGAGTAACATGGCAAATATCTTCCAGTTTACTTGCCTTTTACATGACGTTTATTAAACATTTTTTTCATGTAAGTGTTTTTGATTTTAATGTTATGTCTATTATCTACAAGGAGGTCATATAGTGGCTTCCTATTTTCTTAATTTTTAAAGGATTTTTTGAATGCTAGATCTTTAGCTTACCTGGAGATTATTTTTATATGATATAATGGTAAGAATTCAATTTTATATGTTTTTTTCCTTGTGTAAAAAAGTTACCCCAGCATCATTGTTAGGAGTCTGTCCAACTGATTTGTGATTCTACTCTATTCATAGCTCCATGGGCCCATATTTGCTGGAGTCAGTGGGCTTGGTTCTGTTTTAGTGAGCCATGTATTCCCATAACAGTATCATACTTAGTTACTATAGCTTTGTAACTTGATATCCTGTAGGGTATGTAACTCATCTTGTTTCATTTCCTGTTTTTTTTTTTTTAATCGAAGTAAATAATAGTAGCATTTTATTAGTTCAGTGTATGATATAATGATCTAACAATTCTATACATTACTCGGTGTTCATTATGGTAAGTGTACTCATAATCCCCTTAACCTATTTCCCCTATCCCCCACCCACCTCCCCTCTGGTAACCTGTTCTCTATACTCAAGAGTCTGGTTTTTTTGTTTGTCTCTTTTTTTCTTTCTTTGTTTTGTTTCTTAAATTTCACATGTGAATGAAATCATATGGTATTTGTCTTTGTCTGACTTAGTTCACTTAGCATTGTACCCTCTAGGTCCATCCATGTTATTGCAAATGGCAAGATCTTTTTTACAGTTGAGTAATATTCCAATGTGTGTGTTTGTGTGTGTGTGTGTGTGTGTGTGTGTATGCGCGTGTGCATGTGTGCATACACACACAGCATCTTTATCCATTCATCTATCAATGGACGCTTGGCTTGCTTCCACATCTTGGCTATTGTAAATAATACTGCAGTAAACATAGGGTTGAATACATCTTTTTAATTAGTGTTTTCATATTCCTTGGGTAAATAGCCAGTAGTGGAATTACTGGATCATATTGGAATTCTATTTTTCATTTTTTAAGGAAGCTCTATACTGTTTTCCACAGTGGCTGTATCAGTTTACATTCCCACCAACAGTGCACAGAGGTTCCCTGTTCTCTATAGTCTCACCAACACTTGTCATTTTCTGTTTGTTTTTTTTTTTAATTTTAGCCATTCTGACAGATGTGATACCTCATTGTGATTTTGGTGTGTGTTTTCCTAATGATTAGCAATGTTGAGCATCTTTTCATGTGTCTGTTGGCCATTTGTATGTCTTCTTTCTATGTCTATTCAGGTTTTCTGCCCAATTTTTAATGGGATTATTTATTTTTTTGGTGTTGGGTTGTATTAAGTTCTTTATATCTTGGATTTTCACCCCTTATCACCTTATCAGATATATCATTTACAGATATCTTCTCGCACTCAGTAGGTTGCTTTGTCATTCTGTTGATAGTTTCTTTGCTGTGTAAAAACTTTCTATTTTGCTGTAGTCCTGTAGTTTAATTTTGCCTTTGTTTTTCTTACCTGAGGAGACATATCTAGAAAAATGTTTCTATGGCTGATGTCAAAGAAACCACTGCCTATATTTTCTTCTAGGAGTTTTCTGGCTTCACGTCTCACTTGAGGTCTTCAATCCATTTTGGGTTTGTTTCTGTGTGTGGAGTAAGAAAGTAGTGGTCCAGTTTCATTCCTTTGCATGTAGCTGTGCAGTTTTTCCAGCACCATTTGTTGAATACACTTTTTCCGGTGGCATGTTCTTGCCTCCTTTGTTGTAGATTAATTGGCCATATATTGTGTGGGTTGATTCAGGACTCTATTCTGTTGTATTGATCTGTGTGGCTACTTTTGTGCCATTTTTCTTGCTTGATTTTTTATAGTTGTCCTAGCTGGTTTTTTTAAAGATTTTATTTATTTATTTGACAGAGAGAAATGCAGCTAGAGAGAGAACAGAAACAGGAGGAGTGAGAGAAGGAGAAGCAGGCTTCCTGCAGCAGGGAGCCCAATGCGGGGCTCGATCCCAGGACTCCAGGATCATGACCTGAGCCGAAGGCAGATGCTTAACCAACTGAGCCACCCAGGCACTCCAGTCCTAGCTATTTTTATGCCCCTTTATTCTTCCACATACATTTTAGAGTCCATTTCCAGAAAAATTCAGTTGCAGATTTATTTGAAATCCAGTGCATTTTTGGTAATTTATCTGGTCACTCAATACATATTTTCCGAGCATACATGTCAGGCTCTTATAAGAACTATTAGAACTATTATAAGTGTTGCAAATATATAGCAGTGAACAAAAAAAATAGACCAAGTCTCCATCCTTATGGAACCTGTGGTCTGTTAAGGAGGATAGATAAAAATGTAACATGTCAGAGTGTGATCAGTGAAAGAAATGGAGCAAGGTAAGGGGAATCAAGATGAGAGGGAGGATGCAACTTTACTTACCCTAAGTACAATAGGGCTTTCTAAAGTGTTCTCCGAGTTTTGAAGGGCAGCAGTGAGCACTGCTGATGTCTGGGAGAGAGCAACCTAGGCAGGAATTAGAGAGAATGCAGAGACCCTGAGGAAGGATCTTGTTTTGCATGTTTGGCCTGCAGTGGGAGTTGGGAGAGTGGTAGTAGAGGAGGGCTAAAGGGAAGGGGAGGTGGGCTGGCCCTTTGGCCTGTGCTAAGGATTATGGAGAGCATTTGTTGATGGATCATTGTCTGATGGGAGCGGTCAGTGACCCAGGAAAGGTTTTTGGTCAGAAGACCTCTATGCAGGTTCTAGGCCTGGCTCATAGTTTTGTGGCTCAGCAGGTCTCTTAATACAGCTGAGCTGCTGTTTGCTCACACTAAATGGAGAATAGTTCTAGTAATGTGTGTGTGTGTGTGTGTGTGTGTGTGTGTGTGTGTGTGTGTGGTTTGCTAATGTTTTGGCTTTGATAGGTCAAACCTACAGAAAAGTGGCAAGAATGATATAAGGGCTTCCTGTATACCCTTTACCAAAATTTCCCACGTGCTATGGCTTATTTTTCCCCAGTCCAGCATCCAGCCTAGGACCATGTGTTGTGTTTAACTGTCAGGTCTCTTCCTTCTCCTCTGATGTGGAATCATTTCCTAGCCTCTCTTTCTCGGCCTTGCTCTTGAAAAAAAAAAAAGAAATTATGTATGTATGTATGTATTGTTTTTTCCTGATACTTCTCGTTATTATTAGATTCAGGTTGTGCTTTTTGTCCAAATTGCCGTAGAAAGGATGTGTCCTTCCTGAGTCTTATCAGGAAGTCCATGGTTTATCTCCCAGTCTGTCTGCTACAAAGTTGCTCTTTATGTGGTTCTTCCTTGAATTTCTGCTGTCTCTTTTAGTCTGCATTAATTCTTCTTCTTCTTCTTCTTCTTCTCCTTCTTCTTCTTCTTCTTCTTCTTCTTCTTCTTCTTCTTCTTCTTCTTCTTCTTCTTCTTCTTCTTTTTTTAAAGATTTTATTTATTTATTTGACAGAGAGCACAAGCAGAGGGAACAGCAGAGAGAGGAGCAGGGAGCCCATGTGGAGTTCGATCCCAGGATCTGGGATCTTGACCTGAGCCAAAGGCAGACGCTTAATTGACTGAGCCACCCAGGCGCCCTATTCATTATTTTCTAAGTCTGTTTTTGTTTCTGTATTTATTAGTTGGTACTCTACAGTAAGAAAGAACTCGCCTTTCTTCCCTACCTATTTATTTATTTATACCACTGTGATCTCAGAGGAATTCAGGGAGTCAGAATCCAGTACTATTGTTATTTTGTCCTCAGATTGTCCCAAATTTGTCCTGTGGGGGATGCTTTCAGGATGCTTCTTGTGTTCTTTTAATATAGTCCCATCATTCTTTAAGCAGTACTTTACTTTCTGGCATAACAAGATGCTCCCAACACAGATTTTTCTTTTCCAGCCCTAGTCCTGGTAATCAGCTTTTTCTCCAAAAACCCTCCTTCCTTTTTAGTGGAAATGGCATTTAGACACCAAGGAGCCAGGTGTGCTCCTTGCTAATAATCTTGGTCTTCCTTATTTATTTGTTTGTTTTTAAGATTATTTGTCAGAGAGAGCACGTGCAAGCAGGGGGAGCTGCAGGCAGAGGAAGAAGCAGGCTCCCCACTGAGCCCCACAAGGAACCTGACCGGGGACTCAACCCCAGGACTCTAGGATCACGAGCTGAGCTGAAGGCAAAGGCTTAACTGACTGAGCCACCCAGGCACCCCTTGGTCTTTCTTGTTACTGCATTAAATCCCAGTGTGTGAGTAGGCCACGGTCTATTCTGTTGCTGAGCACATGGACCATTTTGTGGACCATTTCTAGCTTGGGAGCTATTATGAAAATGCTGCTAAGAATACTTTTTTTTACAAGTCTTTTGTGGGCACATGTTTTCATTCCTCTTGGGTAACCACGTGGGAGTGCAGCTGCTGGGTAATAGAGTAGTTGTGGATGTGTGCTTGAGTCTATAATAAAAAATGTATCCAACCTTTTTCCTGGGTGGTCATATCATTTTATGCCGACCCATGAAGTATGAGACCTCTGGGTGATTCACATTGTCACCAACATTTGATATCCTAAGTCTTGTTTTAGCCATGATGGTGGATATGTATAGTATCTTGCAGAGGTCGCAATTTTTCACTTTCTTGTTCACTGATGATATGGAGCACTTTTTCACATGCATGTTGTCTATATATGTAGCTTCCTTTGCAAAATGTCTTTTTTGTGTGTATGTCCTCTTATTTTTGAGTTTGAACTCTTCATATGTTATGGAACTACAAGTTCTTTGTCAGCTATCTGTGTGCATGTGTGAGCACATACATATTTTTTCTGTATTCATAATATTCCAGCATTTATTTTTGTTAATTTTTAAAAGATTTTATTTATTTATTTGAGAGAGCAAAAGTGAGAGAGATCACAGAGGGAGAAGGAGAAGCAGACTCGCCCCCGAGCAGGGAGCCTGTTATGGGGCTGGATCCCAGGACCCTGAGATCATGACCTGAGCTGAAGCCAGACACTTAAACGACTTTTCTAAATGGTGTTTTTAATGAGTAGTTGTTAATTTTTATGACTAATTTATGGTTATTGCTTTCTGTATTCTAAGAAATCCCTGCCTAACCCTGGATTATGGAGATCTTTTGTTTGCAATTTGGTCTTTTTCCTATTTGGAATTAATTTTGTGTAAGGGGTTGAGGTTCATGGTTTTTCACATGAATATCCGGTTATTCCATCAGCATTGGAGAAGACTTTCCTTTCTCCCTGAATCGCTTTGGTTCTTTTGCCAGAAATCCATTGACCGTGTAAATGTGGGTCTTTCCTATTTGCCTTTCCTTTGGCTGTTGCAAGTCCTTTGTATTTCCATTTGCATTTTTTGATAGACTTTATTTTTTTACAGAAAAGTTGAGAAGGTACCAAGACTTTCCATATCCCTGTGTTCAGTTTCCTCTGTTGTTGATATCATTCATTATCATGGTGCATTTGTTACAACTAAGTGAAACACTATCAATGCATTATTATTAACTAAAGCACATTGTTTATTCAGATTCCCTTAGTTTTTACCTAGTATTGTTTTCTGTTCCAGAATTCCCAGCCCCATTTTTACCATGTTACATTTAGTTGTTATATCTCCTCAGGTCCCTCTAGGCTGTGACAGTTTATCAGACTTTGTTTTTTGATCACCTTGATAGTTTTGAGGGACACTGGTTGGTTGTTTTGTTGGATCCCTGTCTGTGGGAATTTAATGTTTTTCTCCTGATTAGAGTTAGGTTGTAACTTTTTGAGAGAAGAACACAGGCAAAGTACCATTTTTATCACATATCAAGAGTATATACTATGAACATGACTTATTCATTTGGTTATCAATGTTGATTTTGAAGTTGATCTTGATCACCTGGGTGAGTTAGTGTTTGTGAGGTTTCTCTGTGGTCAAGTTACCCTTTGGGATAAAGTCAGTGTGCACAGTGGGGGTTTATGTTCCCCTTCTTCTTCTTTTTTTTTTTAAGTTTCCTTTTCTTTTTTTCTTTCTTTCTTTCTTTTTTTTTTTTTAAGATTTTATTTATTTGATAGAGAGAGACACAGCCAGAGAGGGGACACAAGCAGGGGGAGTGAGAGAGGGAGAAGCAGGCTTCCCGCCGAGCAGGGACACCAATGTGGGCGGGATCATGACCTGAGCCGAAGGCAGTCACCCAACCAACTGAGCAACTGACTGAGCCACCCAGGTACCCCTTTATTCCCCTTCTTGAAGACAGAGTATCCAGAGGCACCTGGGTGGCGCAGTTGGTTAAGCAACTGCCTTTGCCTTTGGCTCAGGTCATGATCCCGGGGACCTGGGATCAAGTCCCACATAGGGCAGGAAGCCTGCTTCTCCCTCTCTCTCTCCCCCTGCTGTGTTCCCTCTCTGGCTGTGTTTCTCTCTGTCAAATAAATAAAATCTTAAAAAAAAAAAAAAAGTATCCACATACATTTTTTGGAATTCTGCCTGAGAGATTAGACTCTTCTCCCTTATTTATTTATTTATTTATTTATTTATTTATTCAATTATTGTTTTTTTTCTGTAAGATTTTGAATTTTTGAGTTAGAACTCTTTATTGGCTCCATATATGATCCATCTTGATGGACATTTCATATGTACCTGGACCTGAAAAGAGTACTTGTCTATAGTTGTTGGGTTTAGTGTCCTAAAAATGTAAATTGTATGAAGTTCATTAGTGGTGTTGCTCAGATATTTCTATCCTTACTGTTTTCTTTTTTAAAAGATTTTCTTTATTTGAGAGAAAGAAAGCACAAGCAGGGGAAGCAGCAGAGGGAGAGGGAGAAGCAGGCTCCCTGACAAGCAGGGAGTGCAACATGGGGCTCGATCCCAGGACAGCCACCCGGGTGTCCCTGTCCTTACTGATTTTATTTTTTAATTTAAGATGTAATTTATTTATTTGACAGAGAGAGAGATCACAAGTAGGCAGAGAGGCAGGCAGAGAGAGAGGAGGAAGCAGGCTCCCCACTGAGCAGGGCCTCGATCGCAGGACACTGGGATCATGACCTGAGCTGAAGGCAGAGGCTTTAACCCACTGAACCACCCAGGCGCCCTCCTTACTGATTTCTTTGCCTCCTCGCTTACTCAGTCCCTGAGAGGGTGTTCACCTTTCCAGCTATGATTGTACTTGTCTGTTTCCCCCTTTGATTTTGTTAGTTTTGCTTTATGTGTTTTCTTATTCCATTTTTAGAGACCTAAACATCTGATTTTATATCTTCCTTATGAATTGGCCCTATTGTCATTGTAAAATGTTGTAAAATGGTCCCCCTTTACCCATGACAATAGTCCTTAACTTGAAGTCTGGTTTATATGCTGTTAATGTAGTAAGCACATATTTCTTATGCTTATTCTTTTTACCATATATATCTGTCATGGACCGAACTCTGCCCTCTTCCCTCCTTTCCAAATTCTTATGCTGAAACCGTAGCCCGCTCTAACTCAGAGTGTGAGTGTATTTGGAGATGGGGCCTTTAGAAGAGACAGTTAAGTTAAAATGAGGCCAATAGGATGGGCCCTAATCCAGTCTGAGTAGAGTCCTTAAATGAAGAGGAAGTGTGAACACACTGAGAGACCCCGGGAGGTGCCCGTGCCCAGAGAGAGGACCAGGCACGGACAAGCAAGCAGTCAGCCGTCTCTAAGCCAAAATGAGCTTGATTTTGAACTTCTGGACCCCAGAACTCCGAGGAAATAAATTTCTATTGTTTGAGGCCCCCCAATCTGGTATTTTGTTATGTCAGCCCCAGTAAACTCCTACAGTACCCCTCCATCCATTTTTTACAAGTGTATCTTTTCCAGATAACATATGGTTGGATATTTCTATTTAATCCAGTCTAACCACTCACTCCTGCCTGCAGTGTAGTGTTCCATTTATATATGGTATAATTATTGATATGATGGGATTTAGTCTGTTATTTTTCTGTTGGTCCAATCTGATATTTGTTCTACTTCTACTTCTTCCTTTTCTGCCTTGAGTATTATTTTTCAGCAATCACTTTTAATATTTCTTTTTGCTGATACTTGTTTGCATTATTATTATTATTATTATTATTATTATTATTGTTGTGGTTACTTTAGGACTTATAGTATGCAGTATTCTCAGCTTACCACACAGAGGTCATATTGTGTGATTTTCACATGCAGTGTTATCATCTTGAAACCATTTTGTTTATGTTTCCCATTCAGTGTGATAATTTTTACCATATATATTCACCTTCCTATATTATAAACACAACATACAGCACTGTAATTTTTGCTTGAGGCGATAAACCAAGGGAAAGTAGTATACCCTAGATACATGCTTATAGCTGTTCACCTGTATGTAAAGTCAAATTTCTGCCCCAGCTTTGAAGATTTTATCTTGGTTTTTCAGCAGTTTGTGCTATACTCAAGTGTGGTTTTCTTTGTGTTTATCTTGTTTGAGGTTTGCTGAGCTTCTTGTATCAGTACATTAGTTTTTCACCAGTTTGGAGGAAACCTCAACCATTGTATCTTCAAATATTTCTTATTCCTCAGATTTTTCTGCTGCTGTCCTCCTAGGGCTCCACTTAACACATAGTTTGGATAGTTCGATACTAATCCCCTAGGTCACTGAGACTCTGGCCACGTTTAATTTTTTTTTAAAGATTTTATTTATTTGACAGAGAGAAACACAGCCAGAGAGGGAACACAAGCAGGGTGAGAGAGGGAGAAGCAGGCTTCCTGCCAAGCAGGGAGGCTGATGCGGGGCTCAATCCCGGGACTCTGGGATCATGACCTGAGCAGAAGGCAGTCGCTTAACCAACTGAGCCACCCAGGCGCCCCCATGTTTAATTTTTTAATTTATTTTTAATTATCTCTCTATCCCCAATTTTTTAATTTAAATTCAATTAATTAACATAGAGTGCATTACTAGTTTCAGAGGTAGAGTTTAGTGATTCATCAGTTGCATATAACAACCTGCTCATTACATCACGTGACCTCTTTAATGTCTATCACCCAGTTACCCCATCCCCTTACCCCATTCCCCTCCAACAACCTGTTTGTTTCCTATGATTAAGAGACACAATGGTCATTTTGTAAAACACTTTTTTCCTTGTTGTTCAGATTAGATCATTTGTATTAATTTTTTAGATTTTTTTTTTTTTTTTTAATTTGACAGAGAGAAACACAGCGAGAGAGGGAACACAAGCAGGGGGAGTGAGAGAGGGAGAAGCAGGCTTCCCGCGGAGCAGGGAGCGCGATCCCGGGTCTCCAGGATCATGACCTGAGCCGAAGGCAGTTGCTTAACCGAGCCACCCAGGCGCCCCCATTTGTATTAATTTTTTAATATTAAATGGCTATCTTTTTAAGATTTTATGTATTTGTAGAGAGAGCACACTAGCTGGGGGAGCAGCAGGCAGAGAAAGAAGCAGGCTCCTTTCTCAGCAGGGGGTAGGTGGGACTCAATCCCAGGACCTCAGGATCATGACCTGAACCGAAGGCAACTACTTAACCAACTGAGCCACCCAGTCATCCCACTATTTATTCCTTCATCTCCAATCTGCTTTTTTCTTTTCAGTTATTGTTCTTTTTCAAGCCTAGATTTTTACAAAATTTCCTCAGATTCCTGACCTGTCAGGGTGCCCGGGACCCTGTCCCTTGCTACATAAGTGTTCACAAAATGGCGGCTAGCAGATCGCCATGTACCACCAGAATTGTGGTAAACAACTGACGAGCGCCTTCCAGTAGAGTAACAAGGACTTGTGGCTGCACGAGAACAGCCTCCTGATTGACCAGCACTGAACAGCCTCCTGATTGGCTTCTGTGTAGTATATAAGCTGAGGGACTTTCCAGAGGGAAAGAGTTTACCTGTGCAGAGAAAGAGTTACCTGTGCGGAGAGAGATACCTGTGCGAAGGGAACTAAGGAGACCAGTTTCGTGTTGCGACCTCACTGCCGGCAGGGGTTGCGCGACACTGACCTTTTTATTTATTGTTGTCATACTTTCCTTTAAACATGTATTTATAATAGCTGCTTTAAAGTTCTGGCATGCTAATCCCTGGTTTCTAGGGATTGCATTTTCTCTTGACTCAGAGCCATTTCCCCCTTTTTCTCACAGGGTGTGGATGATATTATGTATGGAGTTTGGTTTATGTCATCTTCCCTTAAATGGCATCCAGTTTGTTCTGAAAGACAGTTAAGTTAGCGGCAGAGCATTGTGGCCTTGTCAGGTATGGTGTGAGTCCCTGTTACACCAGGTCTGGTTCAGTTTCAAATTTAGTTTTTGGGCGTATCCTCTTTGGGGCCCATTCCTTCTAAGATGTGGCCTTTCGATGTCTGTTAAATGCTGTTGTGCTCAGTAGGCCCCTTCACCCTGGCCTAGCTGGACCTCTGATAATTCTCAGCATTTTTATGGCTTCTGGTATCACCCCCTGCTCATCTCCAGGTTCTGTAGGAGAGGATCTTTGTAGGGTCTTGCCGAATGTGGCCCTGTGCAAGTGCTGCCTAGTGCATGTGCTGCCCAGCCCTTGGCCAGAGACCTGCAGTGAGTGTGCAGACTGACAGCTCCCCTCCTCCGTGTCCTCCCCCCCCCGCCCCCCCGCGCGTGCGCGGAGGCCAGCTGCTTTCCCAAGGCAGCACAGTAGCCACCCCTGCTCCTATGTGTTGCAAGGACAGAAGGGACAGATGATCATGAGGACTTGTTGCTTTTCTCCCAAAGATAGTACTCTGAAAACAATTGCCTCCTATATTTTGTTTTCTAGCTTTGGGCAAATCGCATATCTGGTACCAGTTACTGTCTCATGGCTGGAAATGGAAGCTTTGTTAGGCAGTAAGTTAGTTAAGATGTGTACAGTTCTTTGGGGCGCCTGGGTGGCTCAGTGGGTTAAAGCCTCTGCCTTCGGCTCAGGTCATGATCTCAGGGTCCTGGGATCAAGGCCCATATCGGGCTCTTTGCTTGGCAGGGAGCCTGCTTCCTCCTCTCTCTCTGCCTGCCTCTCTGCCTACTTGTGATCTCTGTCAAATAAATAAAAATAAAAAAATAAATAAAATCTTAAAAAAAAAAAAGATGTGTGCAGTCCTGTATAAACAGTAAATATTTATCCAAATAGGTGTAAGGGCTGTGGTGCTATCTTTATCCCACCAGGATTTATAATTCTACGGACAAGATAAAGATTGAGCTCTAAACACTGGGCATCCTGCCTATGGTTAGATCTCTGAAGCTTCTAATTGATTAAGATTGTATAATGTATCATAAAAGTGGTATGTACACATTTTTCTTTACTTACCTTCTCCCATCCTCACCCCACTAACTATGTTGTGTTAAAAGTTTTTAATTTTAAATTTTCCTCTCCTTAGGGAGAATTGTCATGGACAGAGAAAAGAACTCTTCCAAGCCTGTGGAGGGGCAATGTCTATAGGACATCTCTTCTCTACAGTGTTTAATTGTCCTTCTATAATGGAATGAAGGCCCATTTATTCCAAAATGGTTACTTTAGTACTGCTCCATTCCTATGGGTTATCAGAATTTGAAGTCCTTTAGGCCAGAAATAAAACAGAATCACTTATCCCTCCTGCCTTTTATTTCAGAAATACTATGGAGGGGGCGCCTGGGTGGCTCTGGGCTAAAGCCTCTGCCTTCAGCTCAGGTCATGATCTCAGGGTCCTGGGATCGAGTCCCGCATCGGGCTCTCTGCTCAGTGGAGAGCCTGCTTCCTTCTCTCTGTCTGCCTACTTGTGATCTCTCTCTCTGTGTCAAATAAATAAATAAAATTAAAAAAAAATAAAGCCTCTTTAAAAAAATACTATGAAGGGATAACTGTTATAAGCAGAGGCGATATTAAAAAACAAAAACAGAAAGGAGAGAACTTTTAAAACAATAATCTGCCTTTGGTAAGTCTTATGTTTTATGTGATCAAAGAAATAAGGCATCTGACTTCTAGTCCTGTGTCCATCCTGATTCCCGTCCCTCACCCTTCTCTGTCGTTCAGAGGACTTTGGTATTCAGACTCTTGGACACAATCAGAAGACAGCCTGGGTTGTCAGAAGGTCATTCAAACATGAGTCAAAATAACAAACGGGGCAGTAAATTCTTTTACATTGGTCCCTGAAAGAGGCCAGGCAGTGAGAAACTAACTGTGGTCTTGAGCTGATGTAAATTTGAATACAAATGCATATCTGTATGGAATTGTGATGTAAAGGGGTCATTGACATCTTTGCTTCCCGTGCTTGGGGACTTGGCCCCGTGGAAATGAAAGAAGGAATTCCGGAGGCACCAACTGCAGAAAGAGAAGTAGGCTCATTATCCTGGTGTCCTGCCACAAAGTCTCACAGGGCAGTGACACTGTGTCCATGCTTCCCGGGACACTGACATGGCCACCTCCGTGGGTATTTTCCAAACACGAAATTCTCCCCTTAAAACACTTTTTAGCTGGAGTGATCATTAATTCAGTATTGATAAAAAATCTTCCTTGTTTTCAGTAATTCTGTCAATTAAAATTGCTGAGTCCATTTATGAATGGTAAAGACTGACTTTTAAAATTCTGATACTTTTTCTTTTTTTTTTTTTTAAGATTTTTATTTATATATTTCACAGAGAGATCACAAGTAGGCAGAGAGGCAGGCAGAGAGAGGAGGAAGCAGGCTCCCTGATGAGCAGAGAGCCCGACGCGGGCCTCGATCCCAGGACCCTGGGATCATGACCTGAGCTGAAGGCAGAGGCTTTAAACCACTGAGCCACCCAGGCGCCCTAAAATTCTGATACTTTTTCAATTCAATATTGCTATCTCTGGATTTTCACAATGCTGCTCTCTGATAATCCCTTTTGTTATCATATTCTGACATGCTTTTGTGTAGTAATACAGAAAGGAAAAGTTAAGAGAAGCTGAGATAAATTTTATTTTTCTTTCAAACAAGAAAAAAAGTGGGGTTATACTTTTTTATAAATATCTATAAATACTGAGCGATAAGCAAATTTTCCAAATAAATAAATAAATATTGCCACATGCTAAGAAGCATAGGAACTTGTGGGGACTACCCCGGCTCTGCCAAAGAAAGAATAGGGATCAATATATAAAATATATATATAACAATAAAAGATATTGTGTTTATAAGATTATGACCAGTTTTCTGTCAAAGTCCTTTACATCTAGTTATTAGTATGGGAGAGCGTCCAAAATCTTTTAAACAGTATAATACCTCCAATGAAAGCTATGGAGATAATACTTGCCATGCACTGCTATATGGTGGTATCCCCGAGCTTTAGTGTTTCAGAATAGGAACCAGTCCTTCAAGTTAAGCTTAGAACCAGCAGGTGAAAACAGTTGTCCGATGTTTAGGAAGTAAAAAGAATGATCGGTTTCTAAGGCTGGGTACGTGATGGCAGTGGGGAAAAGCAAGGTGATGCAAAAAAGCTGTTGAAATCTACGTAGCTTGCTAGCATTCTGCTCTGTGGGTGGCTATCTAAATAGAGGTAGGAACATGGGACCCCCTCTCTTAGACTCCAAGTCAGGTGGTAAGGCCGGGTGGAGGGAGGCTGGGGATCAGGCCCACATGGCTGGGGCCTCAGCTGTTTGATTAGTGAGGTTTGGATCTCATGGGACTGAAACTGTCTTCGTGTAACTCCCCCGGAGTTTTCAAGTAGCTAGACACCTAGATGTGTCAGCCCAGGACTGTTTAGCTACCTCTGTAGCTAGTGCTGCAGAGCAATATGGAGAGCACAGTGAAGAGCTGACAGCAATGTCTTTGGGTAACTCTTATACTTTGGTCCCCCGAGTCCTTGATGCCTTTACTTAGAAGGACACAGTCTGCCAGTCCACAGAAAACCCAACCTACAGCAGTCCCATTGTCTCAAGACTCCCTCCCTGTGTGGGCTTTGTAATTTATCTGGAGAATGCAGTACTACTCAGCCTGGAAGTAGGCTTCATCAAATGCTTCCGAGGGGAATTTGAATTTATTTCCATTTCCTAGCAGGGGAGATTTTCATGAGCCCATGCCAAGTTTGGACAAGTGGTATAGGTGGGTAGGGAAGGTGGTGAAACCGCCTCGGCTCAAGCTTCAAAGGTACATTGGCGGGGCGGGGGGGGGGGGGGGGGG
>PITA01007747.1:0-89302 GCA_004023965.1 Spilogale gracilis
TCTGCTTGCACACATCTCTTTCTTTCTCTCAAATACATAAACAAAATCTTAAGACAAAAACAAAAACAAAAAACCTCAGGTCCCTGGGTTCTCTCTACCTGGGACCCGCTGAATCCACCTTCCTAGAGCCAGAGGCCAGAAACCTACTTGTAAACAAATCTGGCAGGTGACTCACCAGGGCTTATGCTGCTCCCCTGAGGGCACCCTTCTAACCTCTAGACTGTTGTGAAGAAAACAGGCTTTTCTCAAGTATCAGCATCCCTAATCAATAAAAAGAAACCATTTAGGATTTCACTCGGTTGCTTCCTAATGTTGCCTCTTGTCCAAAGGCTACTGTGTACTTTGATACGTTCCATATATTCCACATGTCTATTTTATGATGTTTAAAAGAAAAATTGTCTCTCCGTAGAGCTTTATTGCTTCCGATTCTTTTCCTTTGCAAATGTCTCAAGTTAGAGCCACATTGTCAGTGAGTCCTCTTAACAGGTTTCTATCAGAGCGTGCATTCTAAATTTCAAACAACAATTTCATAAATAGACTTTTGGAACACAACATGTTCCTAACTAAGGAACTGTCTGTATTTTAAAGTTTTTGTAGTTATTTGTCTCTAAGAAAAAGGTTTTTACAATTGGGCCTAGAAGGATGTGGGTTGGGGACTCTGAGTTTTTCCAAATTGACGTCTCACAGAACTTTGGCTACAGCTGGATAGCTTACTTGATCTGCATATTGTTTTTCTGTGTCTCTGGGAGTTTTGCCAATTTGGGACATATACATTGAAGGTGTAGGAAGTGGATTTTTTTATTCTCATTTGTGAATTTGTTCATTTAACAAAGGCTTCTTGGGCACCTCCAATGTACCAGATGCTGTGTTAGGGATTCAGACAGTAATCTCCTTCCCAAGAGGCTGAATCTAGTAGGTGGAGCAAAAATTACAGACCACACAGGGAAAGGAGTCCATGGTGAGAAGGTTGCCATTGCTGAGTTAAACTCTAAAGGGGAGATAATCAAGCAGTCAGTGGAGGGAGGATGAGACAGAAACCCGAAAAACCCACCAGGATTCTTTTATTCACTTATATACTGGGGGAGGAGAGACTCAGGACTGTGACTTTGTTCCTTTGAGTAATGTCAACCTCTTCTGGGCAAGGCACTCACACCTAGCCATGTTCCCTCAATATCTGTGGCAATAGCCAAACCTCCTTTCCCTGTGCTTGGCTGCAGGTGCGGGGCTAGAAGCTGGGGGATAGACTGGAGCTAGTTTGCAAGTGTGTGAGCGGTAACGCCAGCTTAGATCTCCGCACTGATCACTTTGTAGGGGTTAGAAGCTCTGGTTATTTTTTTCAAAGACCCTAGAAGTGCTTTCCTGACATTTTTTCTTGTTCGTTCTAGCATTGACCACTGGTATCTGTAAGATACAATACTACATTCTTTTTTTTTTTCCTTTTTTCTTTTTAAATGACACAGCTCGGCAGCTGCCTGGTGGCAGCCGCTGTAGTCTTCCTCCTCTCCTCCCAGACCATTCACTCATTCATTCGAGTATCCATCCAGTAAACATGAATTGACCAAGTGTTCTTAAGGAACTGACTTGTCTTAGCATTCTGCTAGGTGTTGGGTCTGTGGAAATGAAGATGGGGCCCTGTGTTTAATGAGAGGACCAGTGTGTGGACGAATGATGATACCAGGGCTCCGCAGGTGATCTGGGAGACAGAGAGGCACAGGCGATCCAGCTGGGACGGGTTGGGGGAGGGGGGCTGCAGGGGCACTTCTCAGAGGCCGTGACAATCCCGTAGCTGTATCTTGAGCGCTAGTCGGGACCTTCCATGTGGGACTTATGGACAGCTGCAGGCAGTGGTGGTCTCGGAGCCCTACCCAGTAGTGTGCTGGAGATAATGGTGGTGTTCCTGTCTTCCCAATTCTGCATCGTCACCCCATGTTGGTAGTTTGAAATCAGTCATGGTGGGAGCATTGATACCACTGAAATCTACAAATGCTATAAATCAGGTCCCCTTGCTCTCTTCCCACCAGAGATGGCTGTCAAGTATTTACTAGTGACATTGGTCCTATCATACCACTCATACCTCATGCCGTGGTAGAAACTGTCACAGGGAAAAGGAAGAGAAATAACTTAGTCTCTGGTTCTAATATGTGAATGGTCTATCTACCTGCCTACTCCTACCTCTCCCTGGCTCCCAGGTAAACACTTCCTGGGGACACTCACAGTGACTACTACCCTTCACGGGGCCCCTCAACAGAAGCCCACCTGAGTCTCTAGGGGTGATGGAGTGTACCACTGTGATGTGAGTCCATGAGCTGGTTTCGGACAGTGGGTCAAAGGGTAATGAAGGTAGGAAGGTAGAGACTATAGGCTACACAGCTCTTGTCAAACATTTCCCCCCAAGATATCACTGCTGTTGGAATGCAAACTTCTGTCTTTCTCCTCAGGTCTTGAGGCAAAGCTGGAAATATATCACTGCAAGCTTTAGATTTCTTCACCACCCCATATTTGGTTATTTGGTCATTAAAATGTATATAAATTTGGGGTGCCTGGGTGGCTCAGTGGGTTAAAGCTTCTGTCTTCAGCTCAGGTCATGATCTCAGGGTCCTGGGATCAAGGCCCACGGCGGGCTCTTTGCTCAGAAGGGAGCCTGCTTCCCCCCCTCTCTCTGCCTGCCTCTCTGCCTACTTGTGATCTCTCTCTGTCAAACAAATAAATAAAATCTCTTTTAAAAATGTATATAAATTTGGACTTGAACTCCATGATCTTTTAAAAAAAATTATTTTTAAAGTTTTTATTTATTTATTTGACAGAGAGAGATCACAAGTAGGCAGAGAGGCAGGCAGAGAGAGAGGGGGAAGTAGGCTCCCTGCTGAGCAGAGAGCCTGATGTGGTCTGGATCCCAGGACCCTGAGATCATGACCTGAGCTGAAGGCAGAGGCTTTATCCTACTGAGCCATTCAGGTGCCCCTCAAAAAAATTTTTAAGAAGATTCATTTAGGGCACCTGGGTGCTCAGTTGGTTGGGCGACTGCCTTCAGCCCAAGTCATGATCCTGGAGTCCTGGGATGGAGTTCCACATCGGGCTCCCTGCTCAGCAAGGGGTCTGCTTCTCCCTCTGACATTTTGCCTCTTGTGCATGCTCTCTCTCTCTCTCTCTCAAATAAATAACTAAAATCTTAAAAAAAAAAAAGATTCATTTATTTGTTTTAGAGAAAGAGAGCATGCATGAGCAGGGGAGGGGCAGAAGCAGAGGGAGAGAAAGAAAGAAACAAACTCTCTGCTGAGCATGGAGCCCAGAGGCAGGACTCAGTCTCACAACGCTGAGATCATGACCTGAGCCAAAATGAAGAATCAGATCATTAACCAACTGAGCCATCCAGGTACGCCTTCATAGTTTTTTTAATACAGAAACAAAATATAGAAATATGCTGTTTATCCCCTTGCTTTTGGGTAGACCGTGGGGGGATAGCAAAGAGACCCCAGCTAAGCTCCCAATACCGAGTGGTCCTATAGTGGAAAGCATCATTGGGCTACTTTGTTCTAGATGACACTCAAAACATAAATGCACAGAGACCTTTTCTTCTGCAGCCTGGACACTGCTGTTACTTCATCTCTAAAAGCAGCATCAGAAAAAGGGAGGGACGGGAACTGGGCCAGTTAGCCATCAATCCCCAAATCAGACTCAGCTTATTTTATTGGATTCTGGATGCTTGTTTTTCTGTTCTCTCTGCTGACAATCACATTTAATAGTAACTTAAGAGATTGACTCATACCATTTAGCCCTGTGCAGTTTCATACTTAAATTCTCATCTTCTCTGAGATCTCAAAGTTCTTGAGAAGAGAAGGGAACGGAGAAGAAGGGAAAGGAGAGGTGTTATGGATGTCAGCACTGTCTTCTAGGTTATGTCACTTCATTCTTACAATGCCCATCAAGGGAGAGACAAGAACCCTGAAATTCAGGGGGGATGAGGTGAGTTGCCCAAGGTCACGTGGCTGGAGTGGCGGAGACAGTGGCACAGTAAGAACTACGGAATTTAACCCAGTACCTCCTGGCACTGTCTCTTTGCTGGGCCAGTTCTCACCCTGACCCTGCAAGGAAGGTATTATCCTAAATATCCTAAACATTAAGAAAATTGGCCCCAGAGAGCTCCCATGACTCAGCCAATGTCACACACTCAGGCTTTCCCCTGAAATTTGAACCTGAGTCCATGGAGTTCTGGAACCCAAGCTCTTTCTATTAGGTCAAGCCGTCCTCTCTCTGCAGGCAACTCTGGGCTCTACTTTCTTTGTCTCTCCCAGTGGAGATCACTTGGGGCCTCCTCTCCATACAGGTTGTTTGTGATCTTTTGTCCTGTCTTTTGTTCCTTCTTATCACTGATGCTTGGCTTTGCCCTGACAATGCCCCCATGCTTGTGACTTCCCCCACCCCCCCGCCCCCAGGTGAGAGCAATTCCCTGGGTCACCTTTGACCAGTTTCTTAGGACCACTAAACTTTTACTCTATCCTCCAGTTGAAGCTGCTGCCCTCCCATTCCCATACTTGGAGCCAGCAGAAAAAAGGCATATTTACAATGAAGGCAAACAAGAAATGGTAAGTTTTGGTGTTCTGCACAGCAAGTGAGATTTCTTGCTTAGAAAACTTGGAGGCATTTCCAGACCCAGCCATGGTTGCCGACAGCTTCCAGAAGAACTTCCCAGGGAAACGTTCAGATTGGTCTTAGCTAGTTTGGCTGTTCATCATCCTGGAAATAGAGCTGGGGAGATTACCTCTTTGGATGGGATCTGTCTAATTGTGTGCCCCAACAGTTGGAGTCTATGCCATCAAAAGGAGCATTGGCAATATTACCTCCAATTCAATATGTCCCACAATCAACTTGTCTCCTTGTGTTGCTTTTTAGTCCCTCAGCAAGGACAATTAGGTCTGTTTCCTCACTGATTTCCAAATCTGCTGCAGGAGAGGCAGATTCTTCACTACTCTGCTCCCTGTCTTCATTTAGACCCCTATCCTGTGTGTCCTGGGTAACTGTCTAGGTCATTCTCTTTCCCAGTCTGGTTCCAGTCCAATCTGCCCTATAGCCAGAGTGAGCATCCCCAAATGCAGATTTGATCTTATCACTGTTCTGTAATTTTATCTTTTGACAATCTGCCCCATCCTTTCAATATAAAATCATAAACTCCTTTGCCCAACCTATAAGACCTTTTGTGATTTGGCCCTACTTACTTGATCCTACGTACTTCTCACTTCTGCCCACTCCTGCCTATACTTCAGACATACACTGAAACACTGCATTTGGAGCTTTAAGTAGTTATTAGTCCTTATGATACTCTACAGTATTGATTTTTACACCCTCTTTTAGTGAAAAATGTGAGCCTCAAAACACAGAGCTGGTCAGTGGCACAACCTGACTTTAAAGACGAATCTTGCTATCTCTGAAGACCAGGGTCTTCCTAACAGACTCAGGTAACCTGGTATACATTATGGAATCTACCAGGTCTGCAGTGAGGGGTGGGGGAGGGGAAGACTGGACCCCTTCTACTCACATAGCCCTGACATTTTCTCCCTATTGCCCTGTCCTATCTCTCTGCCTCATGTGATTTTGCAGAGGTGAGGGGTGACTGAGCCCAACAATTAAAAATGACTGCAAAATTCACTGTGACCAAAGGGAAAGCACACCATTCGTCATGTGAACTGTGCTCAGATTCCATTGCTTGAGTTTAATCAGACTAATGAACCAGCTGGCTTCCTTTCTAAAGTGATTTCTGCTGTTTCCATTACTGGGGAACAGCACAGCAGGATTTGAAAGGGAGAAAGAAGAAAATTCAGCTGGGGGAAAGGACAGCCTCCAAGTCAACCAGCTGAAGGGTTGGCTGTACTGGGGGAGGTGGGGCGGAGTAACTGGGGTGTATACGGAGGAGGAACTGGCCGGGACCTTAGCGGTGTCTGGGCCTAGCCTATTACCTCCAGCAGATGATCCCAAGGATGGGAGGAGGTTTTTAAAATATGGATGAAGATAGCTCCAGGTGACTTAGAGGCCAATACCCTTTTCCCCCACCAAAGAAGCCCCCATGCACAGGCCTTGCTTCAGTGAGTGGCTGGGACAGCTACATTGAACTAATCCGTTCTGGTCACTTGACATAAGGGCAGCCAACCAATCTGGAGGCTGGCCGGGGCGATCACTTAGGTTTTCCCTTGAAAAGATGAGCAGGGACAAATTCTCTATCTCTGAAAACCTGAACTTAGAGACACAAAGAGAAGTTGCTAGTTAGGCCCCACGGAAGAGAGAGAAAAACAAGTACATGTAGGGTCTGGGATAACCATTATGGATTAGATGACACTTACATCTAAGTGTGCCCTGGGGAATCCCAGTTTATGCCAATATAATTATAACTAGGGCCTCCTTTCACTCTCATAAGTATTCTTGTTTGGAAGAAAAAAATCTTCAGTCACTCTAACTTTGGATCATAATGGGATGTAGGGCAGCAGAAGGGGAGGGAGGAGAGAGAAGACTGGGGTCAGGCCTTGAAGAGCCTTGTGGGTTGGGTTGAAGAGTTCAGGATTTATGTTAAAGGCAAAGGGAATTTTAAAACATGGGACACTACAAGATCATATTTGGCTTTTTACAAGATTGTTCTGATAATGCATGGATAGCGGATGAGCGGTGTGCTGACATGGAGTAGAAGCAAGGACATCAGCCGGGGGGCTGATGGAAGAGTGGGGGCAAGAGACATGGAGGCCAGAAATAAACCAGGTGACGAGAGAGGATAGTAAAGCAGATGTGTTCAAGGACCGTGCAAGAGGAAGTTCTGAGAAGATTTGCAAACTAATTAAACTGTGGGGATGAGGGAGAGAAAGATGTTAAGGGTGAATAGCAGTGCCTTTCCTCAGGAAGGAATTGCTGGGGGCAGGAAGACAGTGAGTGGAGCTTTGGACATGTTGGTCTCGAAGGCCATCAAAACGGCATCTGAGTGATTGGGACTTGATTAAGGAGAGAGGCTTGGGCTGAAGACACTAAAGGGGGAAGTAGCTCCACCCATGGAGAGATGACACAGAAAGAGGGTTAAGCTGAGGAGAGGGAAGGGGGAGAGATGGGGATGAGGATGGCACTCGAGCTGTCTGTGCTCTGTGTCTCGTACCCTGCCCTGCATTGTTTTATTTCATCTTCCCATTCCCCACCACTGGCTGTAATCCCTTTGAGGCCTGGCACCTTAAGAAATGTTGAATCATCTACCACAGTGCCTTTGTGTAGCAGATTGTTAGTATCTATCTGGTACTAAGTGATGGGAATGCTTTGAAAGGTCCATGGTCTGAGCACCAGGAGATCACCAAGGTCCTGAGGAGAGCATCTTCACATGGTATGTGGGGTCAATGCCAGACTGCAATGGTGCAGACTAGTGGATGAAGGGAAAGCAAGCCACTGACTTCAACCATGCTCTGGGTTGCCTCACTTTCCACTTGCCCATCCTCTCCCTCTTCATATGAAGGCAATATTATTTTTAATTACTTTTGAAAGAAGGAGTAGAGGTGCTTAGTCACTTGGGACAGGACAAGCCCAAACCAGGGTAGTTAAAATGTCTGTTTTTCCTCCTTAGATTCAGTGCCCCTTGGGAAATGGACAGCATCACCATGTGACAGGAAGCACTGCCCTGTGTTCAAATCCCAGCATTGTGCTTGCAAAGGGCACCACTAAAAACCTCAAAACAGCAGGAAGAGCTCTGGAAACTGAAATCAGATCAACCCAAGGGCCAATATCTGCCCTGTTATTAACTTACCTGATTGCTTTATAAACTTGTAGAGTTGCAACATCTTTGGATCTTGATTTACTCAGCAGAAAAATGGGGGTACTGATGAATATCTTTCAGTTTGCATAGCTAATCCATGGGCCGTGGAAACTGGAGCTCACAGAGATTCTATGAAACACTTCCAAGTCACTTGGCTAGTAAGTGGTGGGGCTGGATTCCCACCCAGGGCTCATCCATTTTGTTGCTTTTGTACTTTCTGGAGCATTTTGTTACCTGGCACATGGAAGACTTATAGATAGATGCCCTCAACTCTTTTTGAATGAAATAAGGCATCAATAACTAGCTAAATGCCAAATCAAGAATATGCAAGGTTCCCTTACTGACCCACATTTTCCTTGGGACCTGAGGAAAGCCCCCCATTTCTCATCTATAAATGGCTGCAAAATTACATGTCCAACTACATAGGCTAATTATGAGAGCTAGATGAGTTGATGTCAGCAAAGGTACCCAGAAGAGTGTTCTCATAGTAGGCACTTGTTAAATGATAATGAAAGCAGATTGTAACTTTGAGTTTGGGGTTTAACTCTTCCAACAGGTTTTTGCTGATAGTGGCAGGGATTGTTGTAGTGGTGAGGGTAGTTGTAGTAAGAGTAGCATTCACTAACATTTATAGAACACTAGGAAGTCTTCAAGTGCCAGAAATAACTCTCATTTAACTCTCATTTAAATAATCTCATTTAAATTCACAACAAGTCTCCCAAACAGATATCATTATTTATTTCCATTTTTGCAGATTAAGATAGCAAGGCAAAAAGAAAGAGATAAGTCCCTTGTCCAAAATCATCCAACTAGTATGTAGAATAATAGGGGTCAAATCTAGGGCTTAGTGAAGTCTCCACCTCCAGTGTACACCAACACATGAACCCTAAATTCTGTTGGAATTTGTTCCCATGCAGAGCACTATGAGCCAAGACGGGAAATAAGGCACCTTCCAGGAACTACCATGACTGCTGAAGAGGCAGACCCAATTGGCCTTCTGCTCTGATTCCAGAGCTGACCCTGGGCTTCCAAAGATGGTGTGAGCAGCTGGGGCAGAGGTGAGGCATTGTCACCGACCCCAGCCTGCACTTGCATGACCCCTTACCAGCTAGTCCCTATCCACAGACCCTGCTGGCCTTGCTGAGGCCAATGGAATGGAGAAAGAGGCCTGGGCTACAGGCTGGCAAGAGACTCACATAGTCAGAGGGAGAGATGTGGAGCAAAGGACCCTGCTGAGAGGTGCTGTGGTATTCCACTGGCCAGCAACCTATTCAGCTGTGTGCTCTGCTGAGGAGCACTGAGCAGATGGCACCATCTGAGCAGCCATGGGGATGTGGGCCGTGAATCAATCAAAGCTCATGGGTACCAGTTCTGGGCTTCTAGGGACTCTGATCCCACTCCCTCCTTGTCTTTGTCTTCTGTCCCAGCAATGGATTGGTGTGTATATATGTGTGCACGCATGTGTGTATGTGTGTGTGTGGTGCATTTCCATATTGAAGAGGCAGAAAGGATGGAAGCCCTAAGGTCCATCCTCATCCGGGAACTCAAGCCCAGCCTGTGTCCTCTCACTCTCTCCCTGTAGCTGCTCTGGAGTCCGCTCCCCCAGATTGTTGGCAAAGCCACCGAGCTTCTGATTCAGTGACATTTTCCAGGATCGCTCTGTTCTTTCTTTGGAGCCATTTGGGATAGAACTGGAAACAGGAAGCCCACTGTCTCAGAGGAGTGGGTCAACAGTGGTGTTCCCCCAGTACCTGAGGGCTGCAGGGTCTCAGAGCAGTGAGGACGAGCAAAGAAGAGACAGACGCCCCTTGGGTTCCAAGCCTGGCATCAAGTATGCTCACAGATCGTCTTTTCTTTTCATCACCTCAGTAATACTAAGAAGTGGGTAAAATTGTCCCACTTCTGGGGAGAGGAAATTGAAGCTAAAAGAAGTGATTCACCTAAGGTCATTCAGTAAGTAAGAAGCCTAAATGATCCTTTGCACCAGTCTTCTAATTCTCCATGATAACTCTTCCTTACATCACACACCCTCCAATCTTTGTCAAAACCCAGGATTTCTGGGAAGCATCACTGGTTTATAAAGTAACAATGAATGGTGTGAGCATAGATGGACTTACACACACACAGTGAGTCATTGGGCCTTGTCTCCTTCTATGTGCTCTGGTTCTAGATTCTATCAGAAATTCTCATGTAAAGCCAGATGAATCACATACCAAATTGGCAGCCTCCATGCATATGGGCCCAGATTGCTGTGAGCGCCATCACACAGAGACACACACACCTACCAAAGAATCTTGGAGCTGGAGGACAATTTGTAGATCATTTCATGCAAATCCCTGATTCATAGACTAAAGTTCCAGGAATGAAACCAAACAACTTTCTAGTCTGTGCTTGGAGATTTATAGACTACGAGTCATTACAAAAGGAGAAACCGGTGGAAGAAATAGTGACAAGAGATGTGTGGTCCCAACAACACACAAGCCTAGGCTGTAAGCACCCAGATGACGTGGTAGTAATGGTCATGGTGGAGATGGTGTGGTGTTGGGAACAGCGGTGGCTGTGATGATGGCAGTGGAGGTGGGAGCAGGAAAGCGCAGCAGTTGAAGCAGTGTTGGCCAACGATGGTAGAAGTTGGAGCTGAAGGTGATGGTTGAGGTGATATGGTGGTGATGATGGTAGTGATGCTGGTTAGAATTGGAAGGCAGGTGTCTCTAGAAGAAGAGGCAGGGATATAGGTGGAAGTGCTACTTGTAGTGGTTTTGGAGGGAACAGTGCTCTACCTTCTAAGATTTAGGGTAAGTTGAGCTCCCCAAAGCCTGAGGAGCCAGTGCACATGGGGGGGGGGGAAGACCCAGTTTGGGTAGAGGGCCAGCTCCTTCTGAGGACACCTAACAGCACCTGATTGCCTCGGGGGTGGGTGCTCATTGCTGGGAGAATGAAAAGCCCATGGCTCCCACCTGGCCTGTCCAGCTCAGGGTGCTATGTGGCTCTGGTGACCACTCAGACACAGCCAGCATGCTCCGTTCCTAGATAGCTGGACTATAGGGCTCTGAGGCCTGGTGGAATTCAAGGCTTTATTGGGAATAGTTAGGATGAAGCCATCCTCGGGTCCTCTGGGAAGTATACACATACTCACACTCCAGCTCACACAGAGTCTCTGCAGAAGCTCACGCTCTCTGTCTTTAAAAGCCAGTAGACACAGGATGGAGTGTGTGCTTACTGTGCCACGTGCCCACCTCCGCCATCCTGATCGGGCTGCTTACCCCGTGCTGGCAGCTAGCTCTGTTACCGACTTAGTCACTGAGATATCACCAGTGAGGAAAGTTACTCTGTTGTTTCCCTCTCTGAAGCGAGAGCACAGCAGATGAAGAATCACAAAGGGCATCCCTGACAGCCGCCACCCATGGCCACCAAATGGCTTCCTGTTGAGGTTTAGCACCTCTCTCACCTGTCAGGAGGGACAGATGGGGTACGTGGCAGAGGAAGCCCCCACACGTATGGTCTACATCAACTGGTGTGATTTATTGGCTTCCCTTGGCAAGTAAATATTTGCAAGCCTGACTCCATGAAGCCTTGACCCACAAGGACTCCTGCCATTATGGGGCTCCCCAGCACCCCTTCCCCACAAAAGCATGTGCGGTTCCTATTCCATGCACTCCTTCCTCTTTTGCCCCCGTTCTCCTGGCCATTCCACCCCAATCACAGACTCACTAAAGTGCCTGCTCCAATCCGATCCCTTACTTCCTCACATGGGTGAGTGATAATTGCGAGGGCAAGGACGTGGGAGGACATGCAAATACCATTCCTTCTTGGTGCCTCGTTCGTGGGAGGCACTCAGAAAATGAGCAATCACTGATGGGAAGGAGGGCTGGGGGGCACAGATGTGGCAGCTCCCCAGTGTTTTCAAGGCCATGGTAACTGCAGTGCAGGGAAGGAGTCAGCTCAGAGATTCAACAGCCTTTGGGAGGCAGAGGGCCAAACTCAGCATCACCAGCCCACAAACAGAGTTTCCTAGGACTTCCCTGGGCCCCAGGCTGTGAAGACAGCCAACATGCAAGCCCTCTACTTGGACAGGTTGGCACAAGACAACGGCACGCGTTGTACCTGGCAGTGCTCCAGAAACCCAATTTGAAGGGTTTCTCCTGTTTCCTGGTTACCTCCATGAGGACAGGGTCAGCCGTTGCTGGCAACAGCCCCTTGAAACTCTGGACAGTGACTCAGAGATTAGCCAGAAACAACAATTCATCGGTGGGCATAGGCCTAGGCACTGTGTGTACCTGCTGCAGTGTCCCTGCGCCCCGCCTGGCTCCCAGCCCAGATGCAAGGATAGGTCCCACATTCTAGCCAACTTCAGAAGCATAGGCCACTTGGAAGGAAATTGTCACTTCCCTTGATAAAACAGTACTCGGACGCTCTGCCGCAGACTGTCTTAGTTGCCGAATGAACTTCCCAGCTGGGTCCTGATTTTATTCAGGCAGCCACCTGTTACCAGCTTGTGGTATTCCACTGGCATCTGTTAGTAGGCCAGGGGCTAGCATGTGGAAAAGGTTTCATTCAGGCTAAAGAATTAAAGTCCATGCTCGAGAAAACATCATACTTATTGAGATGTAAAAAAGGCATGGAGCCCTGATAGCCATTGCAACTATCTTAAAACCACAAGGAAAATCAGCTCTGGGTAGAAGCTGACACCAAGCGTAGCCAGGTGGACCCTCAGAAAGAATCTGTGTATCCGATACCGTCACTGATGCATGGATTTCATCATGCCTAGGGCTGTTCTTCTTTGGCCCTCCCTTGCATCCAATAAGACATTTTCTTGTTGTTGACAACAGTTTGATTCTGTTCCTTGCAACCAAAAGGATCCTAAGTGATGCTCACTGCAAGGCTGGCCAGGGAAGAAGACTCTCCACGTGGAGAGAGGCAGAAAAAGACCATGTAGACCAACTCCTGTTTCCAATGACCCACCTTTCATGGTAACCTCCTAGGGCACCTGTTTAATGCTGTAACCACAATCTTCCTCTTAAAAATTCCTCTGTACAGTAGAGATCAGGGTGGAGTAGTTAAACAATCCTTCGCAAGATCTTTAGAGATGGTAGTGGGAAAATAAGCATAGAGAGTAATTTGCAGCTAGATAATCTGGTTCTCAATGTAGGTCTTGGTCTTCTCAGATTGTCCTTTAGGTTTCAGTCAGTGTTCATGTGCTGGACACCATCGAGCATCCCAGAGTCATGCCTTAGAAATCCATGCTTTCTGACATTTAGTCTGGGAATGAAGGAAAGACCCCAAGAGAAAGAGAGGAGTCTCTCTCTCTCACCTTCTTAGTTTTCTGTAGCAGGTCCTGCCTTACTCTAGTGATTGACTCAGAAAAGGCCACATTTCTCAGCTCTGAGAAGAGGCACTGCTTGAGGCCACAACAGCATAATGAATAACATTGCCAAGCAATGAATCCCAGGTGCAGTGATATAAGATATGAGAGCCAGAAATCAGCCAGAAGGAAGGACACAGGAATTACGTGTTTATAAGATTTGCACCAGAGCATGCCTCCCTGCCTAGTACAGGCACCCAAATCCACTGGGCCCCTGCGTCTTTGGCCCACGCTGAGTTCAACACAAAAGAGATATCATAGTCCATACCCTCCATTGCCAGGTTGGCAGTGGAACGTAGTAGGAGCAGAAGACTGGGGCCCACTGTCTGGGTTTGACCTCATTTGTTTTACTAGCTGATTGTGTGACCTTAAGCAAGTCACTTAGTCCTTTGAGCCTTTGTTTCCTTCCGTGCGAGTCAACTACACAGGTTGTCATGATGATTCAAAGGGTAAAGTATTTAAGGTACCTGGCAATACTAGTTTCCCAATAGGTAGTTTTAGTTATGAGTAACCCTTCAGCCAGTTTTCCACTTCCTTCTGTGACCCATCTCTTTTAGAGATGCCTGACTATGTCTTCACGACTCTTTCTTCTGTTGGGCTTCCAGGTCACCCTCAGATGTGACACACAGCTTATTCTTTGCTGAGTTACTCCATCATGACAAGGTCCTACAGACATTCTTGACTGGTCTCCGGTACTGCCAGGCCCAGAACCCTTCCTGTCTACATGTGTCTCCCTGGGCTGCACTCCTATCCATTACATCTAAGCAGGAACAACCCCAAAGCTTTTGAAAGACTCTAGAGATAACCAGAGAAGACTCTCCCTAGGCAAATGAACTCATAAATCAGTTCCCTTGGGAATGAGGTTCATGGCTCTCCCTTGAGCCTTCGCCATTTTCATGATATGAGGGCACTGAATGGCAAACCATGTTAGCTTGGGAGGGAAGCAAGGGTGGGCACTGCCAGCATAGTAAACAGTCTGATCTCTCTTACTAAAGTCCATCTGCCTGGGGTGGATCAGAGCCGACCAAATCTCTTGGGGCTTCTAGAATCAGATGCCTTTCAACAGGTTTTGCCATCCAGCTTAATAAATACCAGGAGGCAGCAACTGGCAGGAGAAATTCAAAGCAATCCTAGAAGACTTATGCTCAGAAACCCTCACCATTTCAAATTGACTCAACCAATATATCCAGGGCCTCTCCTATGAGCCTCTCACTGCACTAGGCTCTGGGATTACACAGAGGAGTGAAAGGTATCTCTGTCTTAGAGATGCTTAGAGCTGAAAAGAGAGGTGAAAGGGGGCCAGATGGGGGCTGAGTAGGATAATAAAGTATTACAGGTTCTAAGAGGGGGCTATAAGTAGGGTATAAAGGGCACACTAAAAAAGGAGGGGTCATTCCTCCTTGGAGTAGAAGGTCAGAAAAGTCTTCACAGAGGAAGTGACCCAGATATCAGTCCCACGAATATTTACTGACTACCAACTTGCACTAATTTCTGGGTTAAAGGATTTCACACGCGTTATCTTATTTATGCTTTACAAAAACCCTGTGAGGTAGACAGTATCTTCCCAGTGATTTTCAAAGATGAGGAAACTTAAGTCCAAAGGCCACATGCTAAAAAAAAATGATATTGGAACTTTGATATAATTAGAATTGTCTTACCACCCTGGTAATGGTTGTCCTAACTTTGAGGGTCTATTTTGCTGATGCACACAAGCTTCAACTGAGCAATTATATCAGTAAATGCCCAGATAGCTACTCATCATTCTGGTGATAGGAAAATTCATGCAAGTGAAACCCACAAACAGAGAAGCGAAGGTTAGCTCTCCTCCTTCATATCCCCACTTCCTTCCTCATTATCTTTTTCAGTTTCAGAAGTCTTACACTTAACAAAAAAAAAAAAAAAAAAAATTGCCTCCAGAAGCCACCGTGGTTCTCTATTTCATCATGTTGGCCTTGAAACTGACAAAGAGCCTACTGCCAAGGAGGAGGGAATAGGGTGGGCTGGGAAAGGAGGGATAACTGGGGAAGACAGAGGGAGAGGAAAATAGGAGGAAATCCTGTGTGTGCGGGGGGGGGAGGGTTGCTGGGCTCTGAGGATGCAGGCTTAACACCTGACTAGATGAGTGGAGAGAGTGAGTGGAAGCAGAGATTATCGAATGGGGACAAGAGGATACAGAGAGGAGACAGTTGAGGGATCCAGAGAGGATGAGCAGGAAGAACCATAGCCAAGTTCAAAAAGGCACAAAAGCAGGATGTCCCCATAGTCGGTCAATTCCAGTTTCCCTGCCTCAATCCTGTGTCCCAGCCTCTTTGGGAGATACTGTGGCGGGTCCTTAAAAATAGACTCACATATGAGAAGGACTGGTTTCTGGGGGAAGAGACTCAGCGGCCTGGCTTCACTCAAACCACAGGCTCTCTGTCAGTAAAGGAGGGGAGCGGGGATCAGCGAGGTGATCCAGCTCTAACATTCCACAATTTCAGGGTCAGCCCGTCTTCCCTGAACTTGGCTGGAGACAGAGGAGGCTAAGAGCATGGGGACTTGAGCCAACTCTGCAGGAGCATGGGAAGAGGCAGCAGCTTTAAGACTGAGTCAATAAACACACTACTACATCAGGAAGGCAGTCTAACTCCTATCCTCATCCATAGAAGTTTCTCATTTATTTTGTCACCATACCCATGTTTCCTTTTCCCCAAGGAGATTCAACTTCTACTGAGTGATAACCCAGAGGCAGAAGAGGTTACACGTAAGCCCCTAGCCCAGGGTGGTAGACTGCGTCATATCCTTCGAAGATATCAAGTCCGGAAGCCTGGAACTTGTAAAATTACCTTATTTGGGGAGAGCGGGAGGGGAAAGGCTTTGCAGGTATGATTACATTAAGGCTTTTAAGATGAGGCGATTAGCCTGGATTATCCAGGTGGGCTCTAAATGCAATCACATATGTACTTAGAAACAAGAGGTGGAGAGATCTGACACAGAGAAGTCCATTTGAAGATGTGGGCCTTGAAGACTGATGTGAATAACACAACCACAAGCTAAGGAGTGCCGGAAGAGGCAAGAACAGATTCTCTGCCCGAGAGCCTCCAGAGGGAGCACAGCCCTTCAACACACTGATTTCTGCCCAGTAGTACTGCTTTTGGACTTCTGGTCTCCAAGACTGAGAGAATAAATTTCTGTTGTTTTTTTAAAGCATTAAGTGTGGGGTAATTTATTACATCAACCCTAGGAAAAAAATGCACCCAGCCTCCTCCTTTGCCCGAAACCTACACACTCTGCATGCATGCCCCGTGTTCTGAGTGTGCCATGGGCTTGCTGTTCCCTCAGAGTGATAGAGCCATCTGGACTCTCCGGATGAGCTGTGACGAAAAAGTCACAGACTAGGAGGGATGCAGAGGAACTGAAATGGAGATCCCACTTCGTTACTTCTTTGCGATAGGGGAGGACTTCACCTCTCTGAGCCTGTGTTCTGGTCTGTAAAATGTAAATGGTCAACCCTGACTACTCACTTCCGTCATGGGAGGACCACATCAGAGAATGGATTTAAAGGCAGTTTGTCATCTTTAAAGCTCTGTCCATGTACCCTTACTATTTTTCACTAAATCTTGCCTCCTGGGCACAATCCTGGGAAGATCTCTAGCAATATCATCACACAATCCTTAGGAAATGCAAGTAAGAGTCAGGTTGATAGAATCTGCTATGGCCCTTGCTAGCTCACACTTTTCCCAATGCTTGTTCTCTGATTCTGTGTGACGTGAAGCAGTAGAGAATGTGTGAGTGATCCTGGGGCGGGCGTGGGGGAGGAGGTTATTGATATAAATCTTTTCCCAGCTCTCCTAACCAGAGTCACCAATGTGCTTTATTCACAGATTGCTCAAGACCATAAAAAAAATCCTAGGTGTGTTCATGACCTCTGCACCACCCCGCTGAAAGGACCTGGCATGAATCTGATCACTTGTAGACAATGTCTTATTTGCTTTGTGTCCCCAGTGCCTAGCAGGGAAGACCTAATAAATGTTTGTTGGTGAATGAAGGAATGGACTGATGTATGAACAGATGCATGCATGAATGAAAGGAAATGAGTCTTAAACATCCACAAAACCTTTAAGCCACAAACTTCTTGTGTTCATTAATACTATCCCTGTCTATGAGATTGGGTTTTAACCTCTGTTCCACTGTCTCACATTGTCTATCTGGATCTCTGTTCTTTCTTTCTTTTTTTTTTACACAGTCTATGCTGCTCCCCTGAATCTCCTGCTTATCTGTAATGGGTTTTCAACCACTGCATTGCTCCCCATAGATATAGCCACAGACAGTCCTGGTCACCCAGAGGGCAGTACCCTCTCTGTCCTATATTCTGGTAGACCACCGATCTGCACCTTGGACCAGCAGTAGCACAGAATTAGTGTCTCTCAACTCCCCTCCCACCAGGTCTACACTCTTCCACCTGGGCTGCTGGGATCCCATCATGGTTCTCCAAGATTCCAATAGAAATATACTTGGGAGAAGAAGAAGAGCCAAACATTTCTATAGATGAAATGGACTCAGAAGTCTGATGTTTTTCTTTTGTATCGGTTGTTACAGGAGTCCATGCTCATCATATAGAACTTGGAAAGTACATAAAAGCACAAAGTGTTAGAAAAAAAAGTCATCATCATTCCACTATCTAGGGTCAATCATCATTAACATTCTCGTACATTTCTCTTCAGTCATTTTTCTATAATTCTTATGTAATTTAGATCACAAAACATATGCAATTTAAACCTTGTTTTCTAAATGTAATATTTAACACAAAACATTCTTTCACATCATCAAAAATACTCCATAAATATCATTTTTAGTGGCTGTACAACATTCTGCAGTCCAATATTAACAATGATTTACAAGCATAATCCAGAGTTAGCCTTCCCTCAGTGCCTTAACTGAGTCCCATTTCCTTTGTTCCCCAGACAATCCATTTGCAAAACTCAGCAGCACCTCCTTGAGCTCTCTCAGAAGGATTAGTTCATTCCAGGGCCACAATGTGCATGAGCAGTGCAGGCTGTCACTGAAGTTTTCACGGAGAAGATGGAGGCAAGATCTTACATTGTACATCCCACAGCAAAACGTTTTGATAAATACATCCCTTTGACACTCCTGACTTATATTATGCCCCTATGTGGCCAGAGTGCCAGCAGTTTTCTTATCTTTCTTCTTCCTGATTCTTCTTTCCTTCTTCCTAGATACCTCTCCCTCAACCCCATCATATTTTTTAACTACAAGAGCTCCTAGCTTTACAGACTTATACTCATCTTGGGACTTGGGAAAGCAAAGGGTTTCTGAATACCCGGACTCACCTACCTACCCTCTGTAGAGGGCAATTTAGTGAGACATCATTTGATACTTGAATAGGCCTTAAAATAAACTAGTCCATCTCTACAACTTTTGCCAACCTCACCTATCAGCATCAAAGTATTTCTTCGAGACATATAAAATGCTTTCTCTAGGAATAAATGACTTTCTCAATTTCATTAAACTGATATATAACAAAATCTTCTTGATTTTTTTCTCATGGGATCAATTCTTTCCTATTTAGATCTGAATAAGAAAAATTTGTGTTAGGAAGGAAAGGGAAAACTGCCTATGCAAATATGGAACTTGAATATTGGAATCCCATAGATACCCAGAAAACAGTGGTACCTACCAGTTCTATCAAGGGTTATTTGATTGAGGGAAGGAGGAGATGCAATTTAAACAAAAGAGTTTCAGTCTGCAGATATACTTGGTAGAAGAGAGTAGCATCAGCCTAAGAGCAAGCCAGGAAGTGTGTTTTGTCCACTAGGAAGGTCCCTTCCCTGTCAACAGTAGTCTCTGTCCCTGTATGCCCAGAGACCTCCTCTTCAAGAGCGCTGCCCAGAACGCTAGGTCCAGGAGAGCTCAGCTCATTTCCAGAAAACCATAGCAAACTGAGGTGTGTTCATAGGGAAGCTACCATAACCATTTGAAGGGCTAAAAGAAAAGCCTGAGGGGACAGTGGCTCCCTGGTAAGCCTCTGGAGGCAGCAGAAGGGGTGAGGTGATACCTACTTACACAGTCAGGTGAAGACCGATGGGTGTGACATGGACAATCCTGAGAGGCTCTATGAAATGAAAGGGGCAGTTGGTCCCAGAGATCACAGCTCCAGGTGGGAGACGAAGGGTGCTCTGCTCTGTGAGCTGAGTTTCATTTGTTTGTGAACATGAAAATAAACCACTCTACTGGGAGCGGGGTAGCCAAAAGGCCACACCGAGGAGCACTCCCTCCCCAGGGTGACTGTGCTTAGTGTGTGGGAAGAATAGCCGGTGGGGAGGAGAGAGCCGAAGCTGGGGTGCCCCCTTCTTGGGAGTCTGGGGAACCTAGGGAACTGGGGGCAGCCCCCTGCCCCTTGCCCCGCCCACTCAGCGTCCTCTCGGGTACTGGAGGCTCCCAAAGGAAGTGGATAGGGCGAGAGGGGGTAGGGTTGTAGATCTAGTATCTCCTCAAAAAACACCACCACAAAAAAAAACCAGGAGGCCCAGTTAAATTTGAATTTCAGGTCAATCCATTCTTTAAGTGCAGCTATGTTCCGAATATTGCACAGCAAGCCTAAGATGACGAAGTAACTGCTCAAATTCTCCGTCAATAATAGAAAAAGAGGAAGTTAGGGAAATAAGGAACTCCGCTGCTGGCCACCAGGCAGAGGCTTTTGCGCATGCGCGATTGCTGGAGCCCCAGCAGGGAGAGGGCAAGGAGGGAGGGAAAGATACTAAAGTGTTGGCACAGTCACTGGCTGAACACAAATACTTGGGGAGCTCAGAGGAAGAGAAAAATGAGGTTTAAAAACTTTGGTTTCACTGTAAACAGGAAACCAGTCACTTATGTGAATTTTCACCATTTCTGCCTTTTTAAGCTATCGCGGTCTCTTCCTCGTTAGGATCTTTTGTACTCACACTGCAGAGCTGTTTTAGGGGAGCTCACCAGTCCTCTCCAACCTCTCTTTCACCATAAAATCACACCTCGTCTGTGAGGGCTCTGACGTCTGCCTGTCCTGGGTCCAGCATGGGTCTCGGACGGACTGTGTCCAGCTGTCTCCTCCCCTGTCATCCTGAACTCACTGTGAGACTGCTGGCAAGTTTCCCCCCCAAAGTTCCTCCCCAGGTTACCCCTCTTCCCAGCTCACCATCCCAGCTTCCTTATTGGTTGGAATTTCATTTCCCACCCTTTATCTGTTACGCCCTCAACTTTCTGGGAGATAAAATAGTCAGCGAGGCAAATTATGAGTGTGGCAGATGCTCTGCTTTTAGCCAAATAGTGTTTCCACAGATCAGAGTAGTCTCCATTTCCAGCTGAGTGCATTTTCTCCGGGGCCAGTTTTCTGATCTGTATCAGAAAGGCAACCTCCACTTCCTCTAACTAGGTGCTACTGTGTCAGTGCCTGTCTCGAGTTTTCCCACTTGCTCCTCTGGCTCCTGCTGCTCCTGCGTATATCCAGGCAGCACAAAGTCTTCCTGGCTCTCTTTTCTTCTCTAGCCTCTTGGTAATGGGTATGTTCTCATGAAAGGCTCCCATCCTTCACCTGTCCTGTATCAGCCTTGAGGTCCATGTCGCTGTGACCCAGAGAGTCATACAAAAGCATGTGGGCTACCCTAGGGGCCCCCTGCTTCACTTTGTTCACCGCCCCTGCTCTGTTTTGTATGAACAGACCCTTTGGACCTCTGTAAGGAGAAATATGATTTCAGGTGTGCCACGTGGGTACCTCAGACCGTCTTACTCATCTTGCCATTGTGGGAGTCTACTCAGGCTTCCTTTCCTTCTCCTGGAGATAACAACTGCAGCCCCTCACCTCCACCCCCCTGGGGGGCCCTCCTGTGGGCTGGAACCATCAACTGCAACACCCCACTTGCCCCTCACAGGGGAGGGAGGGGTGGAGGAGAGCTGCCCCTTCCCCCTCCCCAGGGGTTTCTTCCCAACTCCCTGTCATAGACATAGCACATGTTCCAATCTGGGTCAGCCTTCCCCTGGGAGTGTCTGTGAGGCCATTAGTGGGGTGATATGGGCCTGAAATGTGGGCAACAGTGCTTTCTCTCCTCCTGCTAAAAGAACCCCATTCTTTTTTTTTTTTTAAGATTTTATTTATTTGACAAGAGAGAGACATAGTGAGAAAGGAAACACAAGCAGAGGGAGTGGGAGAGGGAGAAAGCGGGCTCCTGTCAAGCAGGGAGCCTGATGCGGGCTCGATCCCAGGACCCTGGGATCATGACCTGAGCCAAAGGCAGACGCTTAATGACTGAGGCACCTTGGTGGTAGAATTGAGGGGTGGACAGAGAGATCAAGAGATCTGGTGACATCATTTGAGTCCCTCTATCCAGTTATGTCTGTGATCACCCCACTTCAGGACTTCCTTTTTTTTTTTTTTTTTTTTTGCCGTTCTGTACTCTGAGGTTTTCACATTTGCAGCTGAAGAGTCCCGAACAACACACTCTGGGTATCTTTGCTTTTTCCCACATTTACCTGACACCAGGTGAGTACCTACTATGAGCCGGTACAGGCTTTCTCTCCCGCAGTTCTCCATGTCAGTCCAGTCGACCAGGCAGATCACATTCAGGAAACAAGGCTAAAAGAACACACAGCAAGTAAAGACATCTGCTGGAATCTAAGTGTAAATTCTCTAACTCCAAATCCAGTCGTCTTCTTCAAATTTTTCAAACTGCCATGCACACAAAGAAATTTTTACATGTGGTCAAATGCACATGAATCCTGTTATGGGGAGCCATATGGAACTCTGGTGTCTGAGGGGGCAAGTTCCTAGAGTTCAGTCTCTAGGTATGATGCGACAGAAACAACAGTGTCATGAAACAATGCTCGTCCTTAGTATGTATAATGCACCCAGATAATTCCATTCTATCCTACTCCACCTTCCCAAATGCTAGTCACGATCCACTGACCTGATTCCATGACACACTAAGGAGATGTGACCTGTGGCCTGAGAAAACATGTCCCCCACACAGCCTTCCTGGAGCCCGCACTTCTCTGGAGTTGTTACCTTGCTCCCTTTACGTTTGATTTGCGGTGCTTGTGGTGATCTTTCAGACACAAATGCCTTTCTGGGTCATTGTTTTGGCCTGAGCTCATCCATCTGGATTCTCTTCAGAGGTATCTGGGGTCACATGCGGGGTGTAGGAATGTGGTGAGCACACTACCAGGACCATTCCACCCCAATTCAAGAACCACGGATGGGGGTTTCGCTACTTGCTGTAATAAAAATGGAGATTTGTAATAACCATTGTAGCAAGCCTACCACCCGCGGCTCAAAATGAGATGCAGATTGCTCTGAGCATGTCTGGTTAACCTGTAGATGGTCCCAGAAGGGTTCATTTCTGTGAAGTAACTTGCCCACAGCCTTTCGGTTTGGGTGGGTGAGAAGGCAGATTTGATACAGGAAGAGAAGTGGTAGGCAGAGCAGATGGACATCTGTCCTCTGTCTGCCCTTGGGAGTGCTGTCTGAGTCCTCGGGGGAGAAAGGCTGCAGAAGCTGCCCCTATTCAGGGCTCTGTTGGCACTCAAGACACCATATGTGACATGGGGGGTGGGGGGTGGGAGGGGTGGGAGGGTGCGGGGGTCCCTCGGATATTGGCAGCATGCCCACAGGGGCAGCCCCAGAGCAGGAGAGGAGCAAGGAGTGCCCAGGAGAATCATGTTGTGTGGGTGCCTAATGGATGTCCCCAGGGAGTGTGACAAGTCCCCAAGGGGGACCAGCAGAGCCTAGCTTGCCCTGTGACAGTATCGGCCAGTGGAGCATCGGTAGCCACTGCTAACTGCTTTCCAGACACCTCACTGGCTTGTCGGTCTGGGGAAATTCAGCTAACATTAAGCAAACACAGTCACATTACAGAACGTCATGTTTGGAGAGTATATTACACAAATTGCTCTTATCTACATATTTCACAAAGCTCCAAACAATTCTAGGGAAGGAGGGTGTGGGAGGGTCCAGGCTCCCTATTTTTCAGGGAACAAAGGATGTGGAGGGTGGGTGGTGGGCATGTACGAGCGTGGGCAAGGTCATACGGCCAGAAAACAGCGGAGATGGGATTCAAACCCACATTTTCAGGCTGAGGTTTTTTTGTTCTTTCCACCACAGGCTGTTCCCATGGCAACCCTATTAAACTGCCCAAAGAGTGCTGAGATGGAGGAAGTGCCCAGGATGGAGGAAGGAGGGTGCCAGCTCCTGTCATCCTCCCCTGTCTCCCCAGTGTGAGTGAGTCATCACCCAGTGCTCTCCCTCCTTCGACACCCCGGCTCTGAGATTCCGCTTCAGGATGGACTGCCAAGGCTGGATTTTATGGGCACGTCCCCTAGGAGCTGGAAGGACAGGGCACAGGAGCTTGCTGCAGCCAGATTTCAGTAGCTACCCTAGCCCACTACCCCTCCCCAGCGTTGCCCATCCAGCTCCAACTTAGAGTAGATGGCACTGGGCCTTCCAGAATAAAAGTCACTGAGGGCAGTTCTATGTCTCCGGGTCCCTTGGGAAGTCTGACGCCATTATTGAGCACCGATTATGTGCCATGTCTTGTGTTTGGCACATTATGTGCTTTATTTTATTTGATTCTCATCCTGTCTCTAAGGGAGCATGACCATCCCATTTCACAGGTGAGGAGGTTAATGGGCCCGGCATCACACAGGTGGTAGTAAGCAAAGCCCAGATCAGGACCCAAGGTCCTGCCATGCACCCAAGACACCTTTCAACCACATCATATCACTTTGGGGGCTCATTTTTTCCAGTCTAGATGGAGAGGGCATGGACGCATGGGAAAGGAAGCAATGAAAACTGATGAATAGGGTTTCTGTAGGTGAACAAACTCCCCCTGCCTGGTCCATAAGGGGCAAGGCTGAATGGGCTGGTTGAACGTTGGTTTGTTGGTAAATGGCTACCCAAGTGACTTGCAGGACTCCAGCCACCCTGGCTGGTCCCCAAGGTCGTCCTCAGAGCCCAGCAGCTAAAGGATTATTTCTTGAGTCTCAGGGGCCTCGGGACTGTGGTTACCCCAGTGCTGTGGTCACTGTCCACTCTGACTGGCCATCTGTGCCTGTGAGGTAGCTGTTGTCATACGTTTTAGCATTCCTCCCATCTGACCCAATGAGAGTTGCAGAGCGGAGGTGCTTGGACGCTGATCAATATCTGAAATGTTTATTTGGATTCTGGCTTAAGAGAAGCGCCTGCTACATGCACCCCAATATTTATAGCAGCAGGGTCCACAATAGCCAAACTATGGAAAGGGCCTAGATGTCCATCAACAGATGAATGGATAACGAAGATGCAGTATATATATATATATATATATATATATATATATATATATATATATATATTCAAACCCACATTTTCAGGCTGTGTGTATATATATACAATGGAATACTGTGAAGCCATCAAAAAGCCCGAAATCTTGCCATTTGCAACAACATGGATGGAACTAGAGGCTATTATGAGAAGCAAAATAAGTGAATCAGAGAAAGACAATTATCATATGATCTCTCTAATATGAGGAATTTGAGAAACAATACAGGATCATAAGGGAAGGGAGGGAAAAATGAAACAAGATGGGACTGGTGAGGGAGACAAACCAGGTGGTCAAGGCCTGTAATGGAGCTCTGAGGACCTGGCATGTTCTGGCTTCTACCTCCGATGTGTCCTCATCCTGTACTTTACTCTCCCCTAACTGTGCTCCAGCCACACAAATCCCTTTCTGTTCCTCAAATGCACACAGATTGTTTTGCTGATGTGTTTTTGCTCTTATGCCCTTCTGTGCCTGGAAGGTAGGAAATTTGCAATTTCTGGGGATGTGCAGATATTTAAGACACAGTACAGCCTTTAAGAATATGCAATCAAGTAGGGCACCTGGGTGCTTCAGTCAGTTAAATGTCCAACTCTTGGTTTCAGCTCAGGTCATGATCTCAGGGTCATGAGATCTAGCCGGGTGTTGGGCTCCGTGCTCAGTGGAGAGTCTGCTTGAGACTTGAGATTCTCTCTCTCCCTCTTCCTCTGTCCCTCCCTCCTCCCTCTCTCTCTCTCAGATAAATAAATAGAATACTAAAAAAAAAAAAAAAAGAATCTACAATCTAGTGATGGGAGGCACAACCATAGAGCGATAATTATAACACAGTCTAACCAAATGTATTATCTCTCTAAAGAGATACAGAAATACAGGAAAGTGAAACTGAGTGCGTACATGTGTGTTGGAGGAGGACAGCCAGGAAAGACTTTATGGAAAGCCAATGCAAAGCAAGGAACAAGCAGGAGTGAACAAGAGTGTGTAGGAGAGGAGAGGCTGTGCCGTGTTCCAGGGAGAGGAGACAATAGGAGGAATCATATAACCAGGAGAGACAGTGGTATCCATGGTGGGGGTGACCAATAGTCTGGTGTTGCTGGAACCTATGTATGAGATGGAGCTGGAGATGTGGGCAAGAGCTGGTCTGTGGAAAGCTCTATGGCTAGGGAGACCAAATGATGTGTTGTCCAAACCAGGATTACTTTGAGAGTGAGAGAGGGCACTAAGCCTGCTGGGACCTCAAAACAGGAAGAATAAACTGGAACTGTCCTGAGGCCCCTGGGGTGTATAGTCATTCTCACCTGGAGTCCACACTGCAGAATTTAGACCTCAGCCTATGCACAATGAAGAAACACTAAAGGTTTAGTAGGGAGGTGGCAAAATCAGACTTCCTTTCTTTTTTTTTTTTTTTTTTAAGATTTTATTTATTTACTTGACAGAGAGAAACACAGCCAGAGAGGGAACACAAGCAGGGGGAGCGAGAGAGGGAGAAGCAGGCTTCCCACCGAGCAGGGAGCCCGATGTGGGGCTCGATCCCAGGTCTCCGGGATCATGACCTGAGCCGAAGGCAGCTGCTTAACCAGCTGAGCCACCCAGGCGCCCCCAGACTTCCTTTCTTTAAAGGCCATTCGGACACGGATATGGAGGATGGATTGGAGGAGGAGGATCACTTAGGAGGCTGCTGCACTAGCCTAAGAGGGAGTGAGAATGCATTGGAGATGATGGTGGTGGAGAAAGACAAAAATAAGGATATTTTTCAAGGAATGAAAGCATACTGAGGAGGTAAGAGCTTCAGGATTTTATGATTGGTGAAGAAAGGGAGGAGGGGAAGAATGAATGGCCCCCAGTCAGTTGCCTAACTAGGAGACCAGGCAGACAGTCCCACCTCAGTAAAGTAGAACAGGCTTCGCAGCCGCGTGTTGAGTGTGTTGAGTTGGGCAGGTTGAGCCGAGGGACCGGTGGGGTAACAGGGGGAGGTGACCAGTAGACTGTTTCTTGTGAGTCTGAAGCTGTGCACAAAGGACTAGAGACTTACCTGGAGCTCACCACAACGTAGAATATCAAAAGAGTGAACTAAAAAGGGGAGGGGCCTGGGTGGTGCCCTTGGTTGAGTATCTGACTCTTGATTTCAGCTCAGGTTGTGATCTCAGCACTGTCTGCTTGAACCCCACATTGGGCTCTGTGCTGGGCGTGGAGCCTTCTTAAGATTCTTTCTCTGCCTCTGCCCACCACCCACCCCATGTGCACTCTCTCCTCTCTCTCACTCCCCCCCCAAAAAAAAGTAAAAAAGAAAATTCTCACAGAGTTCTGTTCAGGAAGAATACTGGGCTAATATGATTCTCATTCTCCCCTCATCCATTTTCGTTCAAAAAATGAACTTTATTTCAACAACAGGATATTTAATTAACACTCTAATAACATGTGAAAATTAATAAGCTTATGATTTTACCTTGGAAAAACCTGCCTCAGGTCCCCTACATTCCTGATTACATTACTATTTTCCACAAGCTAAATTTATTTTTGTCAGTCAGGTAAGGCATGGCTCATTTCCCAGTGTTTGTGAAGTTCAGTGCTTCGTTCATGAGCCGGCCACCGGAGACTGGTAATGATGGGGGGGGGGGGGAATGAAGCTGGGTTGGGGCTTCTGTTTCTTCAACTTCTTTTTTTTTAATTTTTAAAAAGATTTTATTTGTTTATTTATTTGACACAGAGAGAGCATAACCACAGGGAGAAACAGGTTCCCTGCTGAGCAAGGAGCCCGATGTGGGACTCGATCCCAGGACCCTGGGATCACAAGCGACTGAGCCACTCAGGTGCCCTACTTCTTTAACTTCTTAATTTACCTTTAAGAAATTTTTTTTAGTTTTAAATATATAATACACTCACATGGTTTATAAATTTTAAAATATGTAAGTATATAGAGCATAAAGTCACTCATCCAGCCCATCTGTCATCTATGCATCTCCCGTCCTTTCCCGGCAACCGCTGCCAATTTCTCGGACGGCCTGCTAGTTTCCTCAGCCTACATGAACCAATTCAAATACATATTCTATCTTCCACCCCATGTTTACACAAACATTTTTAGAGTACCCTTGTAGTTTTGACCTTGTTGCCTTCATCTCATACATCTTGAGCAGTTTTCCATTTTGGGACAGAGAATGATTTTATAGATCTTTTTTCATCCTTTCCAATGTTATAGCTTTAACTTTGTATTTTCTCATTGCTTAGGCTAGTACAATATTTAAAGAAAAGTCATAGCAGGATGCCTGTGTGGCTCAGACAGTTGGGCCTCTGACTTTTGATTTTAGCTCAGGTCATGATCTCAGAATCATAAGACCAGCCCCACATTGAACTCTATGCTCAGTGTGAGCCTTCCTGAGATTCTCTCCATCTCCCTTGGCCCTTCCCTCTGCTCACACTCATACTCTCTCTCTCTCTCTCAATAAGATTTTAAAAAGAAAGAAAAAAAATAAAAGCATATGTGGACTTGTCTTTTTCATAACTTTATGGAAAAGGTCTAATGCCATTTAAGCAAGCAGTAGGCTCTTGGGCTCAAATAGTTGCATTTCATCACATTAGGGAAGTCTCCAGTAACTAAATTCTATGGAGTGTTTTATTGTTTTTTTTTTAAACATTTTTAAAAGATATTTATGTATTTATTTGAGAGAATGAGAGCATGAGTGTGGGGAAGGGCAGAGGGAGAGGGAAAAGCAGACTCCCGGCTGAGCAGGGATTCCCAACTCTGGGCTTGGTGCGAGGACCCTCAGATCATAACCCAAGTGGAAGCTAGATGCTTAACTGACTGAGCCACTCAGGTTCCCTTATTTTTAAATTTTTTAAAAGATTTTATTTTTAAGGAATCTCTATACCCAACGTAGAGTTTGAACTCACAACCCCAAGATCAAGAATCACATGCTCTTCCAATTAAGTCATTCAGGTGCCCTCAAGTGTTTTAGAGCAAGAAATGGTATTGATATTATAGAAGGATTTCAAGGATACATTAAGGGAAAAGAGCAAGGTGGAGAAAAATTTATATTGTATACTATTATTTATTTAAGAAGAGGAATATCAAGGTATTAGGTAGGACCAAATGAAATTACTCGTAAGTTAACTATTTTTAATTTGCAAAAATGTTAGGATCATATAGCTCAACTCAATTTGAGTTGAGGAGGAGAAGGATTCATGAGCCAAACTGAAGAAACTCTGACAATACATTTAATACATACTTGGCTGTATTAAAATATGCATGGTTAAGCCATTAAAGTAATAATAATTATTATAAGAATAATTATAATAATAATAATAATTATTATTATAAGAATAATAATTATTAGCTATGGTGTAGGAAGCTGCCTACTTGTTAGCTATGGTGTAGGAAGGAACAGAGATAGAAACTACATGGAATCTATACCCACACACCTAAACTGTTCTCAGTAATCATATTGGTGATGGTACTGATGGTATTGTTATTTCAAGATTGTTGTATATGGGATAAAGAAAATGAGTAATTATGTAGATATTGTTGAGAACTGGGAATTTTGACATAGGAGAAAGAAGTACAGATATAAGAACAATGATATTAAGTAAAAACCTTGAGTTTGAAGTTTATGAATTCATGAGGTTTTTTGTCATATCACAGTATAAATGCATATTTCCTAGTCTATTCAACAGGACTAGAGACAGTGACCAATCAGTAACAATGAGGGTTGCTAATACCAAATTGTGGCCTCTAAATTCTATTTCCCATGTCAAGGGACCAGGGCTCCTTGGAGAAGAACCTGATTACAGGTCTACAGAAGGAATGAATAGCTTAACATATAGAGAACAAGCAAGCTAATAAAGACCTACTGAGGTTGTATCAGAAGGATTCAGGAACAGGGTGCCTGGGTGGCTCCATCGGTTAAGTGTCTGCCTTTGGCTCAGGTCATGATCCCAGGGTCCTGGGATCAAGTCCCACATCGGGCTCCCTGCTCAGCGGAGAGTCTGCTTCTCCCTCTCCCTCTGCCCCATCTCCAGCTCGTGTTCCCTCTCTCTCTCTCAAATAAATAAAATTTTAAGAAGGAGGAGGAGGAGGAAGAGGAGAAGGATTCATGAGCCAAACTGAAGAGACTCTGAGAAAAGATAAAACCAGTCTGAGCATCAACTGGACACTAACTGTGATAGATTGAAGGAGAGCGTAATGAATCCACAGGCAGGCAGTGAGTGAGTCCAGACGATAGAAACACTACCAGATTCCTCAAGAAATAAGTTGACTGAAAATAAACAAACAAGAAAAGAAGAGGATGAGGGAGGAAAAAAAAAATCTATAAATTAAAAGGAACGTAAGAGACAGTATCAACTAGTTGCCACAGATGTACTTCATCTGGATCCTGGTTGAAACAAACAAAAATGTAAAGTTATAATCATTTGAATAGCCTCATTTTAGGGCAAAGAGAGCATTCGTTTTGGCAATCAATAAACGGGAGAAAGGAGCCTGAGTGTAAGAGCCTCGAGAGCAGAAATCAGAGGGCTCCTATCTCAGGAGCCAGTGGCTCAGACAAAGCCACCTGATCACCGAGGAAGCACAGTGGCATGTTCAGGCTCTTTTATTTTTTTAAAGATTTATTTATTTATTTATTTATTTATTTATTTATTTATTTATTTATTTGACAGAGAGAGAGAGAGATCACAAGTAGGCAGAGAGGCAGGCAGAGAGAGGAGGAAGCAGGCTCCCCGTTGAGCAGAGAGCCTGACGGGCCTCGATCCCAGGTCCCTGAGATCATGACTTCAGCTGAAGGCAGAGGTTTTAACCCACTGAGCCACCCAGGCGCCGCAGTATGTTCGGTCTTAACGACTTCTGTCAGCCAGAAGCGTTTGCTTGCGAAAACCAGTTTCTGGGGCGCCTGGGTGGCTCAGTGGGTTAAAACCTCTGCCTTCAGCTCAGGTTGTGATCTCGGGGCCCTGGGATCGAGGCCCGCATCGGGCTCTCTGCTCAGCGGGGAGCCTGCTTCCTCCTCTCTCTCTGCCTGCCTCTCTGCCTACTTGCGATCTCTCTCTCTGATAAATAAATAAATAAATCTTTAAAAAGAAAGAAAAGAAAACCAGTTTCTGTCACGGCTGAGGCAGGGACGGCATGATGATCAAGAGCAGGAACCCTGCTTCATCACTAGGGCCAGTAGAGTAAGAGGTGAATAGGCCCCCAAATCATGGCTGCCCCTAGGTTCCTTGGCTCCAAAGTCCCTGCCCCTCTCAGGCTAGTTCTGGCGCAGCACCCACGGTGTGTTGTAGAATCTGAGTAAGGGAGGGACTGTTGGCCACCCCTGGAAAAAGTTAGTTACAAGTCCTACCTCCCACCCAGCTGAAGGGTCCAGGACTGAGGGAGGGCCTGAGATGGGAATAAATCCCGTGTTTCGAAAGGTAAGCAACCCCCTACAGATAAATGGGCTCGTTTCGCAAGGCTTGCCCGGAGGTAGATGCGCCAGGAACAAGAAACGGAGGAACTTATGCCCCTTGCACGTTCCTGTGTTTTATTTGGGTGAAAGCAGATAACTGGGCTCCTACAGCCAAAGTAAGGCCATCCCTCAAGAACGGCGTGAACCTGTTTAGATGCAAGTGAGCACACGTGCGCCTAGGTGCCCGTCTGGGTGTCATTCCCCGAAATGGTAACTGTGAAGAGTTCTGGGTGCTGGGGTCTGGGATGCTTTTCAGTTTCACAGTGCAAGTAAATGATTTTTATACTTAGAGCCCAAAGCCCCTCCTGTTTTGGAAAAGAAAAATAAACTGTCCACGTATCCCAAGAAATATCGTCCCTGCTGGCTGAATACTCAGCACTCTTCTGAGTACTCTCTCCCTGTGCCAACACCTGATAAGGGAGATCGGATTCTCCTGCATTTTTAACTCCAACAGTTCCTAACTGGCAGTTGGGAGCCACGGCTTCCTCATCTTCGATGGCTCTTTCTGGGAGTGAGATTGGGTGATAAGAAACCAGGGATCAGATCTCTCATGGTCTATTTTTTTAGGGGACCCTATCATGTCCAATTACTCCTCAATACTGAACCTCATCCTAGCAAGTGCTGGACCTTAACACTCCTAGATCTGGCCCCAGGCTTGGGATTTCAATCCCCCTTACTTATGTTGTTCCCCCCAGTTTTTGTGGGGACCTGTCTCAGAACCAGGGAAGTTTGCTCTACTTCAATTAAAGGGACATGCAACCTGTTTGGGTATGTATTTGGAAGCAAGGATCCCAGATCAGACAACATTTGCCCATGACCTTAGTGCTGAGGTTATTAAGGGTTCTTAGGCTAACAAATAATGAACCATTCCTCATAACCACATGTGGCCTGGATGCAGACCCATCAATGTATGGAAAGTTGCCTTGTTCTGATATGTCTTCAGCCCAGAGAGGTAGAACAGTGGTCTTGACCACAAAGGGCTTGGCCCAGCATCAAAGATGCTGAGTTGTGGGAGGCCAGGGACCATGTGTGAGAAGCCAGAAAGAGGGGAGGTTTTCCCCCATAAACTCCTCCCCATAAAAACAGTGACAAGGACCAGAAGCCTTTGCTATATGCCAGGGGATTACTCCGTGAAAAAGCATAAGGTTGGCTGCCCACCAAGGCGCAAAGTTCCCAAATAGAGCCTGAGTCCTGGAGGGAGAGAAGATCCAACTAAAAATAGCTATGACGTCTCAATGTTGTTCTTCTTTCCTTTTTTTTTTTTTTTCCAGTGAGTTCACCTAAAATAGCCTGGCAATAGACTTTTCTGCCCTTTAACTGGGAAAAGAAAAACAGAAAGGTCCGTAGCTGAAGTGAAACTTCTGAGAAGCCTGAAGATTTTGCCCAGACCCACGGGGTGTCCCTCTGGGGTGGTGAGCATGCCCACTCCTGTGCGGAGGCTTCCCCCTAAAGAGAAGGGTCAGAACCTGGGGATTTTCAGGGAGCAGCACAGACTTGCCTGGTCCTGAGGGCATATAATGGGTCTGAGCAGACTCTGAACAGGTTGGGAAGAGTCACCAGGATCTGAGATCCACCCTGAGGGAACCTAGGACAGTCTGACATGTTGGGGTGGCAGGAGCTGGGGTCTCTTATTCAGCCAGTGACTGGAGCCAGAAAGAATCAGGATGGTCCATGGTATTATCAGGGAGAGCCCTTACCCAGAGGCATGGGTTTACTTGGAGTGGAGGTCAGGTCAGGGAAAGGCCTTCCCCAGCCAGTCAACCATCCAGAAGTACATGGAGAAGTCCCTTTTCTCAGAGGGTTTTCAATTTCTCCACCTTTGCCTTAGACGGAGAATAGACTTCTCCTTCTTCCTTGCCTCCCTGGCCCTGGCCTGTTCCTCCCTGTCCATCAGGCTTGGCTCAGGGCCCTCGTAGAGTCCACTGAGACAAGGCCATGACCCTCAGGTGCTTGTTGGAAAGACGGCCCCGAGTCAGGGCTTAGGGAATCAGAAGAAGGAGACAGTGCTGTGCTCCTACAGCCCAAAGCATCTCAACAACAACATGAGGCCAGAGAACTCTGCTACCATTATAATTCCAACTCTTGTATTCTGTAGGGTGTTGATATCCGCCTTGCTGCCTCTGCAATGGGGTTGAGGTGCAAGAGTGATTCATTCACTGAGCCAATGTAGCTATAATTCTTTCATAGTTAAAGAAAATGAGGCTCAAAGAAGTGGGGGGATTTGTTCAAAACAACATAGTCAGCAAATTCTAGACCGAAAGGTCAAACCCAGGTCCCTAGCCATGGGCAGGACCACCTTGCCGCAGTCCTGTCCTAGGAAGACAAGCCCCAGAGGCCAGTATTTGGGGGGTGATGCTGGCCCACCCCCCCCCGGGCTTGCTTCTCCCGTACTCCATCTTATGCTCTCCCTGCAGACCCCAGCCTGTGAAATCCTGGCTCCTAACCCATGCCTCCTCTGGCCTTGCTGGTCCCATGGCTCCCCTTTTCTAAGCCCCATACTTCTCCTAGTTGCTGAGGTTCCTTCTCCAGGAGCAGGCTTGCTGACCTGTCTCTTCTTCTACCAGCAGTCCACCCTATCCTGTCTCCCTGACATCAGAGCTAGTGGTGTTTCCTCTCCTGCTGAAGTCTTTTCTTCCTCTCTACGCCTTACACCCCCCACCCCTTCCCTCTCTCCTCCACCAGCTGCAGGCTCTCCCTACTCTTGGTCATTGTCTGCTCTCTCACTCTGGTGGGGGGAGGTGGTGGGGGCACCCCTTTTTCTGGGTCTAAGATCTGTCCTAATTTTCATATACAAATATTTTCCCAATTACAGAGGAGTTTCCTTTTTAATATTTTAAATTTTTAAAAAGGATGCAGGGGGTGGTTGTCAGTTTGAAGGGAAATGTTACATAATGATAGTACAGAGGGTGGGCAGATATTTCAAGAATTGAGACAACGAGACAAGGATGGAAATGTGGGGAACAGTAAATGAATACACGGAGTTGGGTACCAGTTAAGGGTGGATTTTCCTGTCACCCATCAGATCACCTGTCACATGCTGATTTTAGAGCGACCATTTGGAGGACCCTCTGATTTCAGGTTCTGGAGGAAAGTCTTCCACTAGTCCCCAGTCCTAACAATTACACATTGTCCAGCTGTGTGGACAGTTTCTCCTTAAGAGTAGGTTTTCCTTTAAAGATGGTTTGTAAATAAACTGGAGCTCCTTTTTCCTACAGAAACACTTAGATATAAGGTAATTAAATTCCAGACCAGTATGCAGAATGCCACATCACCCACAAAGTAGCTACCCAGAATCAAAATGGTAGTCTAAGCCCTTAGCCCCATGAGTCCTGCCTAAGGGACCTGACTGCCACCTGAGGCTTGCCAGCAGAAGATGGAGACCTGGGGCTCCTAGAGAAGCATTTATCCAAGTGTCTGGTCTGTGTGTGAGCCACTGGCCGCATGGAGAAGACTGTTACAAATGCAGATGTCTAGCCTCCTCATGTAAATGGATAATTTAGAATCTAAAGATATGGGGTCTGTGGAATCTGTTTTACAACAAGGCCCCCAGGTAATTTGTATGTATTCTAGAATTTGAAGACCAATGCTGTAGAGGCTTGGCAGCCCCCAGAGCAGCTGAGAGGCAGGTATGGTAGTGGGAATGGGCCTGGCAGATGCCACCAGGCCATCAGTAAGCCAAAGGTCTGTAATGGACAAACCTGATCTACCTATAAGCTCTCCTTTCTTCTCCTCTTTTGTACATAGATCCTGCAAGCCGCCTTTTGTAATTTTTTCCCCCTCAAAACTGCTTTTGGTAGTCAGTGGAATCTATTCAGCTCACTTCTACGAGATCCTATGTAAATCAATCATTAGGAAGCGTGTGGATAAAGAAAAGTCTCAAAGGAAGCTATTGGTGAAGGTTAAACCTGCCTCAGCAAGAAATAAACATCAATTCTGGGGCTGAACATAGTAAGAGTGGTGTTTTCTCACACACAATAGTTCAATGCTGTGAGCGTTGGGGGTGGCAGAGGGGCAATCTGATCCACACAGTCCTTTGTGACCCAGGAGGCTGGTGCCCCAACATGTCTACCCAGTGGCCTTTAAGGTAGCTTAAAGGGCAAGGGGCATCCAGGCCATACACGTGGAATACACATGGGAGGTTTTAATGAGGCAGGCCTGGGAGTCACCCTCACTATTTCCACTAACATCCTAGTATTTCATCAACCAGAACCCAATCACGTGACCACCTAACTGCAAAGGAGGCTGAGAAAAGTTGTTTAGCTACACACTCAGATAAAAGAGGGGACTGGGGCACCTGGGTGGCTCAGTCAGTTGAGCATCTGACCCCCCCTTTTTTTTAAAAAATATTTTATCTATTTATTTGACAGAGAGAAACACAGCTAGAGCGGGAACACAAGCAGGGTAGTGAGAGAAGGAGAAACTTCCCGTCGAGCCGGGAGCCGAGTGCAGGGCTTGATCCCAGGACTCCGGGATCATGACCTGAGCTGAAGGCAGAAGCTTAATGACTGAGCCATACAGGTGCCCCAAGCATCTGACTTTTGATTTCAGCTCAGGTCATGACCTCAGGCCCCACCGTGAGCCCCTATGACTAGCTTTGAGCTCAGGGGGGAGTCTGCTTCTCTCTCTCTTCTGGCCCTCCCCCTCCTCCTGTACATTCTCTCTCTCTCAAATAAATAAATAAATAAATAAATAAATAAATCTTTAAACAAAAGAAGAAGAAGAGAAATAGTTTGGTGAGCAACTATCTGGCCTTTCCCCATAGACTCTTAGTTCAATCTTGAGTTGAGATATCTGGGAAGGCTTCTTGGAGTAGATAACACTGGCAAGAGGCAGTATGGCACACTTTTGCAGAACAACAGATTTCTGGTCAGATAGAGCTAGGTTTTTGCTATCTGTATGACTATAAATTAAATCACTTAACCTTTCGGAGCCTTGTTTCTTCATCTGTAAAATGGGTATCAGTAAGAGTGCCTATCCGACAGAATTATTGTGAGAATTAATAGAAGTCAGATAAAATGAGTCATAGAGGGGTCTGAATAAATATTAGCTAAATCTGATCAAAATTAGGTGAACAGAGAAGAGAGAAAAGTGAGTTCTAGGCAAAAAGAACAACAAGGAGGGCTAAAACACTGTTGCCCATTCAGAGAGGTCCAAGGGGCAAGAATGAGGAGTAGCTCTGGAGGCATTGTTGAGGAAGATGCAATGTGCACCTGAGATGAGACCCACATCTCAGTTCTGCTTCTCGGGGAGTTTCATTCACTCAGTTGCCCATCCCTGGCCTTGGAGTAATGACCATATGCATTTGGGAGGCTCCTGGTCTTGGCAATGGCTCTCCAGCCTACATGACACAAAAGTTGCTGTCCCATCTTCCTGGACTTCAGCAGGAACCACTCTGGCCTGATGGGGTGGGAGACTTTGCAGGTCTTTTTGCTCTGCTGAAGCATCCAGATATTTCTGCTGTATCCTCCAGGAGGTGTGGCTGGAACCATGAGAGGAGAGCCCTAACAGAAACAGAGTGCATTACTGCAACCAGCAGAATCAAGTCTCCAAGTCAGACTTCATTCATTATTCTATTTTATTTATTTTGAAGTAGGCTTCATGCTCAACATGGGGCTTGAACTCACCACCCTGAGATCAAGAGTCCCATGCTCTACCAACTGAGCCAGCCAGGCACCCCCAGACTTAGTTTAATTAGAAGGAAAATAACATGACTTCTCCAATTTTGTAGACTGTCATACTCTCTACGTACATATAGGAAAATGCTAGATGCCAGTATTAACCATATCTTTTATTTTCTGTATACAGATGCTTTGACATCTGGGGTTTTATCAAATCGGAGCAGCTGGTCCTCCCAGGTTTAGTCAGTTCCTAGAGAGAGTCCACAACTTGCCCAAGAGTATACCTTCCCAGTGCAAACCAACCAATCAGAGCCCACAACCCCAACGACCTCCTTTACCTAATCACCTCAGGACCATGTACTAGACAGTTAGGGACATCCCTTTTGCCCTAGGGACCCCAAAGTTACTCAAACTTGCCAATCCTAAACTCTGCCTTGCCTGTTCCTTCCTGCGGAAACCACAATACAGGCTCTTGTTTACATCTTCCCCTTACTCCCTCTGCCTCCTCCCCGCCCCCCGGAGCTTCCCTGTGTGGCCTCCATGGCTGAGTGTACTCCCTCTTCTTAGGAGCTGTAATAAACTATCTTTTCTTTTCTTTTTTAAGATTTTATTTATTTATTTGACACGGAGAGACAGCAAGAGAGGGAACACAAGCAGGGGGAGTGGGAGAGAGAAGCTGACTTCCTGCGAGCAGGGAGCCTGGCGCGGGGCTGGATCCCAGGACCCTGGGATCATGACCTGAGCCGAAGGCAGATGCTTAAAACAGAGCCATCCAGGTACCCCTAAACTATCTTTTCAATGACCATTACCTCCTGGTCTGTTGGCCTTACTGGACCTTAACTTTTGTATAAATACACTGTATTTTAAAACAATACTATTTATTGTTTATTTACTCTGTGACCAACCAGGTAGACAACTAATCTAGACACACTGTGTCATTCAAGCCAGGAAGAGTTTTTCACTGGCCCTGTTTTACAGGTGGAGAAACGGAGACTTGGAGAGGTGATGTATCATCTGTAAGTGGAGGAAGGCAGGTCTGTCTGATCCCCAGAACCATACACTTAACCTCTATACTCTCTCACCATTGGCCAAGTGCCTAGTAAGTGCTGAAACAGAGCATAGAGCATCCTAGAAATATAGCAGCCAAGGCCATGCCTGGGGGCTTGCACTCCAAGGACAACACTCTCCCATCCCCCAGCCCCTAGAGTCAGCTCTGACCTTGTCTGCTCTTGAGCTGTACCCAAAGACCCTGAGAATGCACTTCCTGCCCCATACCTCCCAGGACAAATGAGGAATTGTCAATAAACTGCATTTATTCACCTGCGAATTTTGAATATCTGCTTAGTACCCAGCAGTATTTTGCATAACACATAACACTTAGCAGGTATTAAAAAAATATTAAAGGCCAGATGGACAGATACCCTGTCTCCTGGGGGCACCGTGCCAGGCAAGGAGTGCCCTCGGGGAGAAGAGAGCCAGAGCTGTGGGAAATGGGACTTCTGACAACCAGGCTGGTGAATTTATAACACATCAATGTGGCATTACATTTCTTTTGAAATGCGACGCCCTTCCTAGAGAAGGAGTGCCAAAAGGGCTCCCACAGCAGGACGAGTTGTACCTTCACAGGAGACAGGGAAGCTAGAGGGTGGAAATGCCATCATTCATCCACAAGCAGCAGGAGGCAGGGGTGCTGGCCTCCATCGAGCATGGCAGGGAAAAGCAACAGCACTGGAGCTGTGGGCCTCCCCTGTGTCCCCAGGACTGTGAAGGACTAAGAAGGCAGCAGAAACAGTTCCAGTTCATTTACAAGTCTCCGGCTATTTTTAGCTCATTGATCCCTGGTGGGGCATTACCAGGCTCCTGGTTGGAGGCAAAAGCTGGGGAAGGCTTTATAATCCTCCTCCTAGAAGGGGTACTCCCTTCATCACCGCACCTGCCAGCCTCTGGAGACCCGTCTGTTTTTCACAGGGCAGGAAGGAGAGACTGGGTCAGGGAACTGAGGGGATTAAAACAGGAAAGGAAGCTGAGAGGGGGCAGGAGGCAATGCAGCCAGTGCCAATGGCCAAATTGGGTCAGAAAGAGCGGTCTTTTGAATGCAAATCAGGAAATGTGAAAAGCTGTCTTAGTAGGGCCAGGTGCTCCCAGAGTGGGTGCCTTCGCACCTGGCAGGGTACGGTGGGGGACCTCACCTCCTGCCGCTCTTGTGAACCAGACTGTGACTATCCAGAAGCCCTCTGCTCTCATTTTTCCTTTCCCTGTGCCCTGAGGTCACTTTATTCCCTCTTCTCTCCGCTTCTTAAAAGCAGTGGGGGAGGGGGAGAGAAGAATCAGCTTAATTTAAGGCAGTTTTCTTATCTTCTCTGATTTCATATCTAAATGGTGGAAGAGATGAAAACCTTTGCCTAGAAAGACATCATCTGTGGACTGTGCGGTTACTAATGGGCTCTCTTATCCCTACCCCGTGTGTTTCTGATTGGCATTGATAATCAAAAATTGGCTTCCACCCCCCACACCTCTGCAGTTCTGGAAGGGAACATTGTCTGGCTCCCCACCCCCCAAGCGTAGGCTGCCTAATTTAAGAGACTTAACAAAATTGCCTTTGTTCCAATGATTTCTAAGCAAATAAGTGAGTCATGGGAGCAACTCAATATGTGTTGAGTTGATTTGTTATCAAGAAGTTGTGGGTAAATTGAATTTTTGTATTTTTGTAGGTTGAATCATGTTTTAAACATCTTGGACAGCTCAACAGTTATGGACTCCTCTCGTGAACCCTCCAGAGAAAGCTCCTCTTAACTGAATCACTTGGCAACTTTGGATGCAGTCGTCCATCACCTCCTTGAAATAAGGGTGACTGCTTGATCCCTGCACTCACCTGACTCCCCACTCCACCCCAAGTTGCTGGCTGTGCTTTCTCAGGGTCCTCTGCTGCCCCTCCTGCCTCTACCAGACCTCGAAGCCCTGGAGGGAGCCAGGGTTCCACCTGCGATCATCGCTTCTTCATTATATGGAGGAAGAGTCCTAGGTAATCCGCGCGAAACCTGTAGCTGGGCTGTTCCGGGGTTCTCTTCCTCCAAGCCCTTCCGGCTCTCGTGTGTCCTGCACGCAGCTGTAGGTGAAAGCACAGCTCAAATCGGAGACCTGCTTAGAGGACCATCTGATCAGGCCACTGCGCAAGCTAGCTCCTTCCCATGCAGGTCAAACTTCCCAGGTGGGAGACCTCAGGAATCCGGAAAGGCAGCTATGGGATTCTGGAGCGCTTCCAAAGATACCTTGCTGGCTGGGAGAACCAAGGAGCAGTCCGGGGGCCTGGGGCAACCTTGCAGGGTAACAGTTTTATGAATAGCTCGCTTTGGTCACTGTTTCAGAGCAGCCTACGGTGAGTTAGGGGTAGAGATAGAGCAGCCTCAGGGCCCTTAATGAAGGGTGCTTCCCCACGTGCTTCCCAAATGCCTTGAAGAATCACAGCCGGGGGGATTTCCAAAAGAGGCAAAGCTGTAACGATGTTTGGGTGTTTGGGGTTGCAAAGAGCCTCTGCCCAACCCCCAGCACAGGCACACGGTACACGGACAAGGCTTTGGGAAGCTTGATGACACTCTGGGAAAACATTAGGGGGCATTTATCTCAATTACACATTTTTCCTGCATTAGCCTAGAAAACTTTCACCGGAAAAAGACAGTCTGCTTAGCGTGCAGGCCACTTATCAAATCAGGCTGCAATAGCGAACATTAGTCTCCTGCCGCCGGGTCCATTTCAGCGGGTGCAGCCCCGGAGTAATCTGGGATAATAAAATATCATTAATGGCAAAGTGCTTGTTGTGAAGTAGGATGAGTCCATGTTTGTAGAAGAATGGGGAAAATATTTATATGTTATGTATCTTTTTTTAGAAAGTGGAACTTGGTGTCACCAAGGTTTAGAGCGGTGATATGGATAGGCTTAAAAATAGGTATGTGCGCCCCCATGTTTTCCAGAATTTTTAGATATTCTGTACCACCAATGTGTATTATTTTTGGAATTAGATTAAAAACATTCCAGCTTCTGGAAATTGAAAATAATAAAAGATGCCAAAATAGAAGCTGTTGCAGTTTTAACAGTTCATTAGACAATTTTCTTTTATGTATGTTTACGGTTTTTATGAATTTAAAAAATCAGGGGCGCCTGGGTGGCTCAGTCATTAAGTGGCTGCCTTCTGCTCTGGTCATGATCCCAGAGTCCCTGGATCAAGCCCCTCATCTCTTCCCTGCTTCCCAGGCAGGAAGCCTGCTTCTCCCTCTCTCACTCCCCCTGCTTGTGTTCCCTCTCTAGCTGTTTCTCTCTGTCCAATAAATAAATAAAATCTTTTAAAAAATCATCTATAATTACACCACTTTGACATAAACACTAATATTTTCAATATTGTTTACATTATTGTTTCTGCCCTTCTAGTAACATAAATTCATACTATATTCAAAAAGCATCTGGGACATATAAGGAATATGTGTTCAACAACCAGTATCAGGTAGTAGCTTTATCAGTTTTGTCTCCGTAAGCTCAGGATAAGGTGTTGTGTGTAGTGCTTTCGGGTTTTGTGCCACCAAAACAGACCTGTTTTACAAGAATTTATATACTTGGTAAAGACGAAACCCCCATGCCTTCTCCAAACCGTAACCGTTTCTGTATACATTATTTAACAGCTATTTGAGTAACACTGAGCGTGGTTTAGAGTCTTGCCAAAGTCTGAAATAGGTATTCAGTGCATTGTGGAGGGGTATCCTCCCAGTTCTGGTGTTCCGATTTTATTGAGACCTAAGTGAACTTCTCAGAGTTTAGGAACCTGGTAACAAAGGAAGAGCCCAAAAATACTGTTTTTGAAGTCAAGTTTACAGAGATATCATTTAGAGTAAAATTCACCTTTGGGGAGTACAGTTCTGTGAATTTTAACACATGCATATAACATATAACTACCTTCACAGTTAGGAAGCAAACCATTTCTGTCACTCCCCCAAATTACTTTCATGCCTTTTGTAATCTGCCCCTGCCTCCATTCTCAGCCCTTGTCAACCACCAGTCAGTTCCCTACTATCTTCTACCTTTTCCTTAATGTCCTATATCGCTTACTGTGTAGCCCTTTGAGTCTGGATGCTTTTGCTTACCAGAATCCTCCTGAGATCCAGCCACTTTTTGGCGTGTGTCCGTACTTTGGCATTGCGGATCTGTGCGCAGTTGGGTGCACGTCCCACACTTTGTTTATCCAGTCACTGGTGGAAGGACACTTGAAGAACATTATTTCTGGATTTTGGCAGTTACAAATAAAGCTACTATAAACATTCTGATATCAATTACTGTGTGAACATAGGTTTTCTCTTTCTTTTTTAGACTCGGGATTCAGATTTCCTGGATCATATGGTTGGTATATGTTTGGCTTTATTTCAAAAACTTGAATTGTTTTCAAAATGGCTGTACCATTTTGTGTGCTCTCCTGGAATGTAGGAGAGGTTTATTGTTGGTGGTTTTTTTCCTTCATCCAAATATACTCATACAACAGGCTCGTGGTTATTCAAGTGCACGCCATTTGTACTTCCCTCATACCTAATGATGCTGAACATGTTTGTGGGCGCTTATCTCCTGGCCACATTCTTCCCTGCTGAACAGTCTGCTAAATCTTCCAACAATTTAAAAAATTGGGTTGCTTGCTTTCTAACTATTATGTGGAGAGTTCTTTATATATTCTGGAATCAACGACTTTATCAGATATGGGCTTTGCAGACATTTTCTCTCATTCTGTGCCTTGTCTTTTAATCTTTTGAAGAACAGATATTTTAATTTTGATAAGGTCCAATGTAATCTTTGTTTTCTTTTATGAATACTGCTTTTGGCATCATACTTAAGAATTATCTTCCTCTAATCTAAAGCCACAAAGGTTTTATCCTATGTTTTCTAGTAGTTTTATAATTTTAGGTTTTATTTTATGTCTGTGATCTATTTTGAGGGTTTTTTTCCCTCATATATGATGCTAGACATGGATCAAGCTGTCTGATTGCTAGAACTGCTTTTACCGTCTGTAACATAGGTTACTGGACAGCAAGAACACACAGAGTTAATCATAATTTATTTACCGATATGTCCTTGGTAAGTCCTTTAATCATTCAGTCATTCAAATGCTTATCAAACACCTGCCATAATCCCAGATATTAATCAGGAATGATCACTGTCTGTAAAGTGTTTATTATCTAGTATAGGAGCAACACAGGTCAGTGAGAACTATGATAAGATGCAGAAATAAATAGCTGCATAGCCTCTGCCCAGACCTAAAGTCTGAATCATCTCATCATTCATTGTCAAGGGCCTCCTAGAATATCAGGAAGATGCTATATGACACGCTCAGTTTGGACATGACCAAAGTGACCCGTCTTTTTGGACAACGGCCCAAGAGGGACGCCGCAGAGATGCCAAGTCTGAATGTTTAAATGCTTCCTTATAAATGACAGACACCTAAATCTAAATGGGCCCATTGAAATACTGGAGAGCCAGTGAGAAACCTGACCTTGGAGACAACTCATTGTGTACCTTCAGTCAAGCCACTTCAACATTCTGGACCTCAGTTTCCACATCTTTGAGCTACTTGGACCAGGTGCTCTGTGTGTTCCTTGCAGGGAAAAAAATCCCCAAATTTGCAAGTTTGTGTTACAGCACTGAAATACCGAAGATTATCATCACATCCGTTAGTTGGCAGGTGCTAGACGAAAGGATTAATTATTGAACACTTTGGCAAATACAACACACGGGTAGTAAAGGAATAAATAGATATGTCTCAAAAAATGAAGACAGACTTACACACCATATTTTTTAGAGGGGTAAAGAACAATCATGAGAAAATGCATTAGGGGACGATATTGATATTTTCAATAACACTGTAGTAAGATTCTGTGAAAAGTTTATGACAGTATTTTTCCCGTATCACTGATAATTCAGTTTACCCTGATTATGTCTATGGACATACCTAAGATATAGGACATACGAGATATGAAAAAAAGACACCTTTCTGGATGACAAATTAGAAAGAGCAGGTATCCAAGTCAGGGATTGGCCTTAGTTAACATTTTTATGCAGAAAAGAATGAAGTTGATATTGAACATCTCTAAATTCTGAGTGCCGATCCAAATGGAACAAACTCATGGAACCTTATAGAACTGGAGGTTTTAGTTAAGTAAAATTATATTTATAAGGTGACGGGCAGCCAAGGGATGAGTTAAGGCCAAGGACAGTGACTTTGGTAGTCCCACAAAATAATGATCTCTAGATTCTGAGGGTATGTACGGTCTAAAAAATACACAGACCAGGCAACATCACTTATCCCTGATGGGATGTGGATTACCTCTGAATGGAGTATGGATCAGAAACATTATCCTGTCATTATAAAACCATGGGGACCTTCAGATTAGAAAACTGTAAGTCAGATCGTGGCTGCTTGATATTAGGGAAGATATAATTGAGCTGAGGATTTATGTAGGGGGTAGAAATGCTGCCACAGGCGGCCACTGGAAAAAAAAAAAAAACCAATAACAAAAAAACCCAAAAAGCAAAAAAAGGAGATTCAATCTAGAAATAAAAAGGTTTGACATAGAATATGATCAGCCATAGAAGTATTAGCGTTCTAAGAGAAAGTGCTAGTGTTTTTTACAAAATGCCAGAATGTAGGGGACGACCAGGGAAGCCTAAGAGTACAAACACAGTAGGTTCTAATACCATGAATCTCATTACCCCAAGAAGAGATTAAAGATGACAATTCCAGCAATTTCATGTATTTAGCTAGGAATTTTGGGGCTCAACTACCCATTGATTTAAAGAACTCAAATACTTTCGAGATGATCTCACAGAAGGGCTATTTGTCATCTTGATCTCAGGAATCCAATAGCCAAACAAATTTTCTTTTCCATTCTGCCAGATCATAAAAGTACTAGCTTCCGTGCTGAGTTCTGAGGAATCTCATACCATCAAAGCAGCTACAGTGTGTCAAGTCTGAAATTTACATTTGGAGGAAACAACTTCCTGCAGATTGATGTGTTCCATGCCAATCTCCTAACAAAATGAGCAGTCAGCTCCCCAAGATCATACCCTACGTTTGCAGAGGTCATTTTGGTTGTCTCTCCAGAGAAAGGAAATCTAAAGTGCCCTCTTCATTGGCTTCATGGTCCTGTATTAATCACCCTCTTGACCCCACTGCAATATTTATATAGTCATAATGAGCTCCCAAGTGAATGATTATCGTCTCACTCAGATTCTGAAAAAATATACTTCAGGCAACTAACAATAGAAATCAAATTTGAAATTTCACTTTTTAAAGAAGATTTATCCATTTATTTTAGGGGAGAGGGGCAAAGGGAGAGGGAGAATCTCAAGCCAACTCTGCACTGAGTGCAGAGCCCACCCTGGGGCTCGATCTCAGGACGCAGAGATCACCAGCTGACTGAAACCAAGAGTCGGATGCTCAACCAACTGTGCCACCAGGTGCCCCTGAAATTTCACTTTTAAAAACACCATGGGGGAATGACGATGCTACATGACAGAAGATATCGATGCAAAGAGTTTGGTGATATAATCACTTGGAAGACAGTAGCGATACCCCAATGCATATTTAGGCAAATGTAATGTATTGTGATTAGTGTGATTAGATTCACTGAAAGAGTTAAATCTTCAAACAAATCCTTCTTTGGAATCCTTTTAAGAATGCCCTGATGGTCCCAGAAGGCTTGAGGAAGTGGTAGGAATGGCTGCAAAGGAGGAGGCAGAACAGTCTTGGGGTCTGTGTGTGGCGTTCCGTGTCTGTGACTCTCCCAGCCGGTTTTCCTTAAGGCTGCACCTGAACACACGGCTGTCCTGAGAGCTCTCTCTATATAACTTCTTTCTCTGAAAATGAAGTTTTTGAAAGCAAAGTATGCTTCCTCAGTGGGTCTTCATCTTTTTTTTTTTTTTAAGATTATTTATTTATTTATTTGACAGAGAGAGACACAGCAAGAGAGGAAATACAAGTGGGGGAGTGGGAGAGGGAGAAGCCTGCTTCCCACTGAGCAGGGAGCCTGATATGGGGCTCAATCCCAGGACCCCGGAATCATGACCTGAGCCTAAGGTAGACACTTAAGGACTGAGCCCTGGGTCTTCATCCTTGACATGTGCTTGGGGCATGTATGTACACAGGGAAGATCCAGGTCTGTTCACACTCTCCAGTTTAGGTCAAATTCTCACCGTCAATTGGCTATTTGTGTTACCAGGCAAGAGAAAGAAAAGGCAGGGGATAGGGCACATGGGTAGCTCGGTCATTAAGCGTCTGCCTTTGGCTCAGGTCATGATCCCAGAGCCCTCAGATGGAGCCCCGAATAGGGGGGTCCCTGCTCTGTGGGAGGCCTGCTTTTCTGTCTCTCACTCCCCCTGCTTGTGTTCCCTCTCTCGCTATGTTTCTCTCTGTCAAAAAATAAATAAAATCTTAAAAAAAAAAAAAAAAAGGTAACCTAGTGCAGGATGACAAGTGAGATCGGAAGGGATGGGAGGTTGCTCGGGGCAGTGAGCCAGGGCTCTTGGGCAGACGATGAGAAGGAGGATTCTTCTAGATCCCAGGTGCTTCCACAGTACCCACTTGCCGCCTCGAGGAGATGCTGGGAACAAGAACGAATCCTTGTTCAGAAGCAGTAGGAACCCCAGAGGAGGCAAGTCCTACATAAATAGGCAAGATGATTAAAAATAGAAAAAGAAAATCAATCCAAACCCCAAGTGTATTTTCTGCCTGCCGAGGTCCTGAACGCCTATTTCTTCTACACCTTGATGTGAATGGTGCTCTTACCAAAGCAAGAGGGAATTTAGCTCAACTGAGGGACATATAAGGGAGGGTAAGGGAACAGTTCTAGATGGCATAGTATCAAAACGCCAAAAGAACACAGAATTCCTGTAACAAGTAAATGTTACCAAAAGCCCCAGTTCAGTAGACACGTGTGTGCTCTTGGGGCTCACAGTACTTACAAGATGTCCCTTTGGAGTCCGGTATAAAATCTGACCATGTATTAATATTTCACCTAGTATGTGTTTATTGTATTTACAAATTTGGTCTCAGAACTGAGAAATGCAGGCCCCCCAAATTGTTTAAACAAAGGATTTCCTGCTTGTGGTCACGTCTTTTATCCCCTCTTCTACCAGTTTTGTCTTCTGTGATCAATCCGAGCCCTTCTGAGGGACCAGTGCTTTTTGCTTATGGGGTAATCCCTTTCACAAAGAAATTAGGATGTTCACATTCCACTCAGGCCCCAGAAGAGTGAACCTCTCTCTGCCAGCAGGCTTTGGGGCATCATCATGAGGGGGTGGGAGAGGGCACCGGGAGTGCTCGATTCACTGTAATTCCTTTTTCCTGAGCTTGGAATAAAAAGGTCCAGAGCCCAAGGGGCAATTTATGTTTGAGGGGTGTGGTTGCGGTTTTTCATACGGCCTGGAAGGCCGGGTTTCTCAGAGCCAAGTACCAGCATGAGGAATGTATCTGAATCAGTGCGATCTGCTCTCACAAAAATACCATAGCCGGGAAGCTTAAATGACACACGTTGACTTCTCACAGTTCTGGATGCTGGCAGTCTGAGATCAGGGTGCCATCTTGGTGGGGTTCTTCGGAGAGTCTTCTTAGGTGGCTGCCTCCCTGCTGAGTCCTCACAAGGGGTGGTGGTTGGAGGTGGAGAGAGAGAGAGAGAGAGAGAGGGCTCTAGGTTCTTCCTATCAGGGCACTAATCTCATCATAACTTATTACCTCATCTAAACATGTTACCTCCCAAAGGCCCCATCTTCAAATACCATCACGGTGAGGATTAGTCCTTTGACATAGGAAGTTTGGGGGAACACATTCAGTCCAGCGTACTAATGAGAGAACAAAAGGCTAACTGAGGACAACGGAGTAGCTGGCACCCTGCTGCCCCCCTGCTTTGTAATATGTGTGACATTCCTCAGGCACTCCTGGCTGCCGTAAAGGAAAAACAAATAGTTAACTTGTAGAGATCACAATCCTGCAAGACCTGAGTCTCCCTCAGTTTACAAGTGTCTTAGTGATTTACAAGGAAGAGGCTTTTTTATCAATAGCTTAACTTCCAGAAACCCATAACTTAGATCCTGAAGTCTTCACATCATCTTCCCCTTCATAAAATTGAGGGAGGCTGAGGCAGAAGGCAATGTAAATAAAGTTAAATTTCTTCTAAACCTGAAGCTCATTGATAAGGAAATGTGGTAACAGGAGTGTGACTTTTCTCCATGAGGCTCTCAACTATCTTACTCTTAATGCCTTACCATAAGGAAAAGCAACCTTAACTGGACCACTAGCAAAGCCTCCAATATCCTGTGTGTCTTCTTTCAAACCCTCCCTTTTCCTTACCTCCCCCAACCCCATAGTATATAATCAGGCACCCCTCATAACCCTGGTGCGCAGCTTCTTCTGCCCACGACTCCGGTCCTGCCCACGAGTCCGGTCCCCATGCTTTAATAAACTACCATTTTGCACCAAAGACATCTCAAGAATTCTTTCTTGGTCTTCGGCTCTGGGCTCCACCCCACTAAACCTTACTTATATTCTAAAACTTCATCAACAGGACTGGGTAACATTTGAACTGAGAAATGGCTTGGTTTCCTAGGCATTGGCACTGTGAGCTGGGTCATAACGGAACCTGAGTGAAGGGGGAGCACCAAGGCAAAGCAGTAGGGTACGAAAGAGAGCGGGACCATGGGGGAATATTTATCACTGACTAAAGAATTGCTGGTCCATGATGATAATAAAAAGCAGATCTGCTTTAAGTTAGTTTCATTATTGACTCTACGTTCTCTATTCACTGCACTGGGCCACTCCCATAGCTCATTACCTTCAGTCCCCTGTTCAGCTAAGCCCTCGTCCAGCAGGCGAGGTTCAAGCTCAAGTCGCTGAACATCTATCGCAGTTGTCCTGAGAGCTAAAGTCTGAGACCCTCTCTCAGAATAAACTGATGATGGCCAACTTGGCAACGGAGACAGAGGTAAGGCAGGGAACTTGGTATCACTCCTGGCGGGCGAGGAAGGAAACCGGCTCTTGTACCACCTTCCAGATCAGTCTCTGGTGACTGCAGCTTCACAGGAGCTCCTGCTTGTGTCCTCTGGTTGCCAGGGCAATTTAAAAATAGCTTCGGCAGCTAAGAAGGGGGAGGAGGGGTCTGGGGAAAGAATGAAGATGAGTAGCCTTTTGCAGGAAAAGTACAAGGCAATGAATCCCGCCTACGCTCCATCTGGACTGGGAGGGGCTCTTGAGTTTACTATGCTCCGTGTCCTGAGGACCATCTCTGCGCCCAGTCGCTGCGGGCTCTTTCTGGGAAGACCCCCCTGCATCTGGAGAAGGCCCTGTTTACTCCTTGGGCCAGCAGCCAGGCAGACACTGGCAGTCTGCAGAACAAAGCTCCATGTTCAAGTTCAGACAACCATTCTGCCTGGCGAAGGAGGGAGGGATTTACCAACCAAGCTTCGTGGATACAGCAGTTCTACCTGGAAGGGGCTGCGTGCGGTGGGAGGAACATGGACTCGCTGACCTGGACGCCAGTCACCTCCTCCTCATCTTTTCACACCAGGAATTCCCATTTTTGGTGTCAACATAAATGGGCTGGTGCCCCACACAGGGTAATACCAGCCAAACCCCCAGGCAGATGCCATGCTAACTTTATGAACTTTTCCCTATTCCATATGAGGATTTGAGGCCAAGTGTCCCAATAAACTGAGTGGCTGATTTTGAAAATTATTTAATTATTTAAGAAAGCTGCTATGGTTTAGATCTTTCTCCATTTCTCACTTCTCCACTTAAGACACTGTGTCTCACCATTATCAAACTTTAGGATAAATCAAAAGCAGTTCTTTTTTTTAGGAAAAGATTCAAGACCCTTGCATTGAATTATGTGAGAAACTTCTTTGTTAAGCAGGGTTTTTTAAAAGTATTTTTAAAAATATTTTATTTGTTTGAGAGAGAGAACACGAGCTAGGGGAGAGGAAGAGGGAGAAGCAGACTCCCCACTGAGTGGGGAGCCTGACGTGGGGTTTTATCCCAGGACGCCAGGATTATGACCTAAGCTGAAGGTAGAATCTCAACTGACTGAGCCACCCAGGCACCCCTGTTAAGCAGTTTTTGACCCCTCAGAAATGCCACCAAAATAAGTTATGGTATTCTATTTCATGGAATATGGTAAAGCCATTTAAAAGATCATAAAAGAATAACTAAAAACATGCAAAACTGTAAAAAAACAGGTCATCAAAGGGTATGTATATATTAATTTTTAAAATTATGAGATGTATGTATATAATATTATAACTTTACATATTACACATACAATAATATATATAACTATGTATATAAAAATAAATATGAAATTAGATTGTTTCTGGATTGCTCAACTATAATAATTTTCTTCTTCTTTATCCTTTTCTTTATATTTCATATTTTCTATAAGAGGCCTTAGAAAAATCCTAATGTGATTTTTAAAAACTCTCTGCTACCAAAGTGAAAAAGTTGTGTGCTCTTCCCTTAGCTACATCCATTATCAAGACAGAATAGCAGCCCAGTGGCAGAAGTGGCCTTCCCTTCCCTTGGAAATTCCCAGAGAATGTAGAGCACAGGCAAGGCTCCTCGGAGGCAGAGGGACGGACCAGACAACCTTCCTAGCTCCTAAATTCAAGTCATTACTGAATGGCAACTTGCCCAGAAACTTTCCAGAGGGAGCTACTCAGAACCTTCTCCATGATCTGGTCTTGTCATCGATCAAAATGTACTTCCTCACACTGAAACCAAATCCCTCTGCACTAGCCTGCAAAACATTCCCAGTGGGCTCCAGAATGAGCAAGGGCCCGATGGCCAGGCATTGACCTATCAGGAGCCCAGGCACGGACACTGCCTCCCAGGGCCCGGGGCCATGGTGCTGCCAGGGTATTAACAAAGTAGACAGCCATGGCACAGCCTTCGTGGCCATATGTGTCTTCTGACTACCTGTGGTGACTTTGGGCTGACAGAATCTCACCTTGGGCTGGGCCTTAGTGCCTGCTCTCTGTGCTTTGACTTTGGCTCCTTTTGCTATAAAATGAAGACTAAACTTGGTCAACTCTAAGGCTCCTTCTGGCTCTAGGATTTGACAAGAGTTGCTTGCAGGTAAGCAGTTGCTTCTCAAGTGTTTAGATGTGCTCAGACCCCATTTGCCCTCTGAAATCTTTGCCAGAGTATTAACTTCAACTCCAGGATCCAAGCGCATGTCAGAGGCTCGAGGAGTGTATCAGCCTGTGGAGATGGTTAGTTTGGCCCACAGTGTTAGAAGGGCAAAGAATTTAAAAAGAAAAAAAAAAAAACACTAATATTTAAAGATAGACACGTTTAGAATAAAAACCTATATTTCTGGAATATCTTAGAAAAGCATAAAATCTGGCAACACTGGCTCGTCCGGGTAATAACCTGCTGGATCTGCATGGTGGCCATTCCTTTTGAAAGACAAGGTCTCTCCAGGTGCTCGTAGTATCTGTCATGTCCTACTGTCTCTTGGACTCTGACGCTGAATGGAAGGTGCCTTATTTTTCTTACATCAGGTCTTCCTCATTTGTTCATGCTACCTGTCTGACCTTTATAAGCAGCTGAGTTTCCAATTTCTAATACAATAAAAGCCACATGGGGACAAAGATCACTTTTGTGTCCTAGACAAAGCTTAGCTCAGTAAGAACGCATGGAGTGTTCAATAAGTGTCTATTGTTATGTTGTTTCTGGCTACCTAAAATGAGGGGCTTGGGAGACAAATTTCAATCAAGTCCTGGATTTGGAGTTTTATTGTGTTCCTCCACAAACCTCTCTCTTTTCCCATGAAGCCAAAAGGATTTTTCCCTAAAAGTAAGTCCCCTCCTTTCATGCAGTCCTGATATTTCCCAATGTCAAAGCAGGTTGAGCTTAGCCCAACTTCTTACTCAGTAGAGAATTTGGTGGTTATCTCCATGGAGACATAAATGGGATTCTGGGCTCCCCCAACAAATCACTATTGATACTTTTAAAACCCAAGAGCCGGGACGCCTGGGTGGCTCAGTTGGTTGGGCGACTGCCTTCAGCTCAGGTCATGATCCCGGAGACCCAGGATCGAGTCCCACATCAGGCTCCCTGCTCGGCGGGAAGCCTGCTTCTCCCTCTCTCACTCCCCCTGCTTGTGTTCCTTCTCAGGCTGTGTTTCTCTCTGTCAAATAAATAAAATCTTTAAGATAAATAAATAAATAAATAAATAAATAAATAAAACCCAAGAGCCCATAGTTATCGTCATACTCAATGGTGAAAGGTTGAAGGCTTTTCCTCTAAGATCAGGAACAACTCGAAGGTGCTACTCTTGCCACTCCTAATCAACATAACACAGGAAGTACTAGCTAGCTAGAACAATCAGGCAAGAAAAAGAAATAAAAGAGACCAAAACTGGAAAGGAAGAAGTAAAATTATCCTATTTTCAGATGATGTGATTTTATACATATAGAGTCCTAAAGACTTACCCCCCCAAAAAAACCTTGTTAGATCTCATCAATAGATTCAGTAAAGGTGCAGGATACAAAATTATAAAATCAGGATACAAAAATCAGTAGGGTTCTATACCCTAACAATGAATTTTCTGAAAAAGAAATAAAGAATAGTCCCATTTACAATAGCATCAAAAAGAAAAAAAATATTTAAGAATAAACAAGGGGGTGAAAGATCTCCACTCTGAAAACTATAAGACAGTAATGAAAGAAATCAAAGACACAAATAAATGGAAATGTATCCTGTGTCCATGTATTGGAAGAATTAATATTGTTAAAATATCAATACTACTGAAAGTCACCTACAGATTCAATGCAATCCCTATCAAGATTCCAATGGCATTTTACAGAAGTAGAAAAAAACACACCTAAAACTTATATGGAACCACAAGGGACTCCAAATAGCTAAAGAAATTCTCAAAAGGAAGAACAAAGTGGGAAGCATCGCCCTCCCTGACTTCGAGCAATATTATAAAGTTATAGTGATAGAAAGATATGGTACTGGCATAAAAACAGACACATAGCCCAACAGAACGGAATTGAGAGTCCAGAAATAAACCCAAGCATATATGGACAAGTAATATTTGACAAGAGAGCCAAGAACACTCAATGAAGAAAAGAGTCTTTTCCATAAGTGATGCTGGGACAATTGGATATACACATGTAAAAGAATGAAAGTAGATCCCTATCTTACAACCACTCTAAAAAATTAACTAGAAATGGATTAAAGACTTAAAGGGAAGACCTGAAGCCATGAAACCCCTAAAAGAAAACATAGGAATAAAGCTCCTTGACATGGGTCAAGGTCATGATTTTTTGGATATGACATCTAAAGTACAAACAAATAAACTGGGAACGGGTTAGTGCACCAGGGTGGCTCAGTCAATTAAGCATCCACCTCTTGGTTTCAGTTCAGGTCATGATCTCAGGGTCATGGGATCAAAGCCTGCACTGAGCTCTGTGTTCAGTGAGGAGTCTGCTGTGGATTCTCCTTTGCTGTCTCCCTCTGTCCCCCTCCCCCACTGGCACTTCTCTCTCTCAAATAAATAAAAAAAAAATCTTAAAAATAAATAAATTTCCAAAGAAGATATGCAAAGGCCAACAGGTACACCCAAAGATGCTCAACATCACTAGTCATTAGGGAAATGTAAATTAAAATCAAAATGAGACTCCACCTTATGCCTGTTAGAATAACCATCATCAAAAAAGATGAGATAACAAATGCTAGCATGGATTGTCAACTGGTACAGCTAGGAGGGAAAACAATACGGAGAACCCTCACAAAAAATTAAAAATAGATTTACCATATGATCCAGCAATTCTCTTCTGGGAATATGTCCAAAAGAAATGAAACACTAACTTGAAAAGATAACTGCCCCCATTGTGTTCATGGAAGTGCTATATACAACAGCCAAGACATGAAGACAACTCAGTGTCCATCAGAGGATGAATGGAGAGAGAAGTTATGATATATATAATAGAATATTATTCAGTCATAAAAAATGAGGAAATCTGTCATTTGTGACCACATGAATGGACCTTGAGGGCATTATGCTAAATGAAACAAGTCAAATGAAAAGACAAATACTGTATAATCTCACTTTTATGTGGAATCGAAAACAAACAAACTCATAGAAAACGAGATCAGACATGTGGTCCTAGGGGCTCAGGGGAGGGGGAAGGGGAATAGGAGAAAAGTGATTGACAGGTATCAGTTTGCAGTTATAAGATAAATAAGTACTAGGGATGTGATGTACAAGATGATGACTACAGTGAATGCTACATGATGTAGAGGACAGTTAAGAGGGTAAATCCTAAGAGTTCTCATTATGAGGAGAAAAAAGGTTTTTTCTCTTCTTTTTATTGTATCTATTTGCGATGATGGATGTTAGCTGAACCTATTGCAATAATCATTTTGTCCTATATGTAAATAAAACAATCATGTTGTACACCTTAAACTTACCCAGTAATGTATGTCAATTATTTCTCAATAAAACTAAGAATAAAGAAATTTTTTGTGTGTTTTTGTTTGTTTTGTTCTTAAATATTTTACTTACCTATTTGACAGAGAGAGAGAACAGCAGCAGAGGGAATGGGAGAAGTAGCGAGGGAGGGAGAAGCAGGCTCCCTGCTAAGCAGGGAGCGGGACTCAGGACTTGATCCCACCACCCTGGGATCGTGACCTAAGCCAAAGGTAGACGCTTAATTGACAGAGCTACCCAGGTCTCCAGGAAAAAGAAGAATTTAGAAACATGTGCCAACCATCCAAATATCAAATCCTCAACCTATCTATTTACACTATGTGGGTTTAGAAAAGCTACCAATAAATAGAGAGATGGTAACTTCTAGAGATGTAAGCAGGCATAAGATGAGAAATATCTACTCATCTACTTTTTATCTCTACTTCTGTTGGTGCCTATTCATCCTCCAGCCTCTGCTCCTTTACACTTCTATTCCTTTGACGATTCTATCTTTAGTCAAAGGGAAAATACGCTGTAGAGTAAGATCGATGGTTCAGAGTAAGTCAAGAACAGTTCATTGACTTATAGTAAATAACTTGAGGAAAATAATATTACACATAATAGTACACATTTTTAATTTAGAAATAGAGAAGCCCTATAATTTATCATCCAAACCAGGACACTCTGAGAGTGATTGAGAGTGGGTAGGATCCTGAACTACAGGCATAAACCAAAACTATCCCTGGAAAATTGGGATTTATGGTTGTTCTACTTAGAAATCAGATGTCTTAATTAAATCAGCCTAGGGTAATAGTTCTCATTTATGTCAAGGCTGGATGCTTCATAGCAAAAATATTTTGAGCTGCTTATAGCAAAACCTGCTGTAGAGAGGAAAAAGGGGTCACGGGCTATTGGGAGAAATTTCTAAGTGACTATAGGCAGTTCCCAACTTCTACTGTTGTACGTTTATCTGTTCATTTGAGGCTGTGTAAAAACTGTCTACACCTTAGCTCATACCCCTACTCCTTCTTTTTGAGCTTTATGTCCTTAAGTGATGTCAAACAGGTTTAAGTAGTCAAAATACCTACGATGCTGGTACTCAGCAGGATCTTAGGAAGACAGAGGCAGCAGGCTGGGGAGAAGGAGGCAGCTTTCATGGAAACTGGTAGAAGCAGTAATCACTGTCATACTAGCACTTGTTAAGTGCTAGACTCCCTTCTAGGCAGAGGAAATTGACCCCCAGGATAGATACACCATAAATAATCCTAAGTCCAGGCCTGTAAGGAAAGTTGATTGTACTTCCGTAACCGCTGTAACAAATAAATCCAAAGTCTCAGTGACTTTACACAATTAAGGTTTGATTCTTGTTCATGACAGTCCGCTGTGAGGCAAAAATTTCCAGAGCAGCTGTCCTGCATATAATGCCTCAGAGTTCCCCGCTCCTTCCATCCTGTGGCTCTACTATCTCAGAAGCCTTCACTTGTTGCTGCATGACTAGGGGGAGAAAGAAGATGGACATCACACTGGGGCTTCATAGCCAGGCCTGAAGTTGGTATTCATCACATCCCCCCAATTATACGGGCCAGATTAATATAGCCCCACATGGCCCCAACCTGGCTGCAATGAGGACTGGGAAATGTAGTTTTCCTTGATGTCAGGAAGAGACAAGTGAGCATCTTACCAAGAACAGATCTTGTCCGGAACAGAATGCACTAGTGAATTTCAAAATGCTTTCTTTCCCTTCTTCCTGCCAGAAGCATGTGAGAATTCCCACCCCACCCCCACCCCATATTCACTTTGAGGACTAGGTCAATCTCTGGAGGTAAAACCCACAAAAAGTTGGACACCCCCTCACCCCATGACTGGGTTCGCTGGGAGCTGTTGACTCTCAGAATGGCCTTCATTGAGCCTCCAGCAATCTGTCGATTTCAGCTCTGGTTTTCTTACTCCCACACGGCTTCCTATGGAGGTTTCTGTTGGTGGGTAAGTTGTGATTCTCTGCATGTGCCTGTCCTTCCAGTTTGGGGGGACGGAAATTGTCCCTGGGACTTCCCTTCTCTTTTGGATATATGAAGAGTTGATGATTTTTTTCAATTTGTTCAGCTTTTTACTTCTTAGGACAAAGTAGTGACCTCTAAGCTTCTTACATGCTGGATCAGAAACCATAACTCTATTCACTTTCTTGATAATGCTTTTTGATACACAAAAGGTTTTAATTTTGATGAGGTTCAATTCATCTGTTTTTCTTTTGTTCCTCATGCTTTTGCATCATATCTAAGAATCTATTGCCAAATCCAAGGGCATGAAGATTTTCCTCTCTATTCTTCCAACAGTTTTAGAGTTTCAGCTCTTTTATTTGGTTCATTCATCTATTTTGGGTTACATGTTTTTCTTTCCTTTTTTTTGAGAGAGAAAGAGAGAGAGAGAGAGAGAGAGAGAGAGAGAGAGAGAGAGAAAGCATGAGAGGGGGTTGGAGGAAGGGCATGGGAGTTGGGGGGGATGGAGAACAGGGCTCGATCTGACTACCCTGAGATCTGACCTGAGCCAATATCAAGAGTCCCACGCTTAACCAGCTGATCCACCTGGGAGCCCTTTTTGTGGGTTAATTTTTGTACATAGTGTGAGATAGGGGTTTCCAATTCATTCTTTTGCATGTGGACAGTTGCTGGTGCCGTCATCCTGCACTGAATGCATACCTTTTAATATCATTTTGCTTTTTCTACACTAGAGAAATAGATTACCTATCAAAAATTAAATGGGAAGGATGTAAGCCTTGCAGAAAGAGGAGCAAATTGATACTGTGGTTAAGATCATGAGCTCAGAAGCAGGGCTGCTGGCGTTTGAATCCTGGTTCTCCACAAGCAAGCTGGTTGATCCTGGGCAAGTTTCTTTCTGTGTCTCAGTTTCCTCATATATAAAATTAGAATAATAACAGCACTTGCTTCACAGAGTTATTCTGAGAATTAGGTAAGTGAATATGTATAAAGTACAATGTCTGGCTGTTAGTAAGCCTGATATGAGTATTTTTTTTTTAAATAATTGGATAAGTTTTGAAACTCCAGATATTCCAACTAATTTCTACTCCTCAGGCACTAAGTTTTCCAGACCAGCAGGGCCCAAGTATGGTGAACCGGAAGACCATTCAAAGTGGTCAGTAACAGACTGCGAGAGGAAAATCCAGCCCTCTATCCCAGCTCCCTGGCCCCTGGCTCTGGGCAAAGGGGCTTCTATCCTGGTCCCGTGTTAGTGGGCCCCATAAATCACAAGCATAAAGAAATACATGACTGCCTCTGTTACTAGCCCAGCATAACCCACGACTTTAACATCTAATCCAAGGACTAATTACAGGGAAGCATGTCTTTACTTCTTTTCCTCTATGTTCTTGAGACAAAAGGAAATTGTGTTCAAACTGAGCTGGGAAGGTATGGAGGTGGCTTGTGTCCCTGCTGTCACTATGATGGACACTGCTTTGAAATGCAGGAAGTATTTGCATGGTGGAAGTGTTCCTTTAAGAGAAAAAGACACCTTCATTGTGAAATTTTTCCTCTGGAGCATCTTGCATGATGATGTATCTATTTCCAGTAGTGCTAAGCACCCGTTTTCTTTTCTCTTTTTCTGTTCCAGTTCATAGTTTCAAAGTTTCCCAGAAGTTAACAGTCTCTTCGGAACAATTGCAGAAGATGCCTGAGGAACATTTCATGATATTAAACCTTTCCTGTCACTACTAAGTGTAATTGTGTGTCTGCACATAATATGTGTGAATATTGATGATGATTCTTTACATTGGCAACAAAAAGACATTGAACATTAGAATTGCAAGTAGTTTTATTTATATAAAATTTAAGAATATTTAATTAAAATCTGAAGTTATAGTCCAACTTTATTTAAATATTTTATTAAATATTAAAAATATATTTGATTAAATATCTTATTATGTATTTAAAATACTGATATTCTGCTCATTATAATTTGTATTTTGTCTTTTAATTTAAATAATTTTGAATATTTTAAAAAACATAACATTAAAAATATAGAGAGTAATCTTATCTTTTTTATCTTTTACACTTACTTTATAATTTTATTAAATATACGCCATTTTGAATAATACAGTATGATTACATTTTAAGTTTTAATCCTTTTAATCAGTGCAGTTGAATAGAACTTGTTGCAATATTCTTTTTTTTTTTAAGATTTATTTATATATTTATTTGATAGATCACAAGCAGGCAGAGAGGCAAGCAGAGAGAGGGAGGAAGCAGGCTCCCCACTGAGCAGTGAGCCCGATGCGGGCCTTGATCCCAGGACCCTGAGATCATGACCTGAACTGAAGGCAGAGGCTTTAACCCACTGAGCCACCCAGGTGCTCCTTGTGCACCCATTCTAAAGGCTGAGAAATTCTCATGAGCTCCCAGCTTGTGTTGTTTTTATTATCATCTCACATGGATATATACAGGTAAAAAAGTATCAATTCCTTATGCCTGTGATACTTATTCAACTATAAAGCTCAAATAGACTTTCTAGGTTAAATATAAACAAAACTGCAAAATCCATAAAAATAAACCCAACAACCTTAATTTAATGTGAAAATGTGTTACGGAAACGAAGTTGCCAATTCTGAGTTTAACAGTGAAAAGTTATATCTTGGTGTCAGGGTTTTACTTAATTGTGTTTCCATATTGTAAATTTAATAATACCAAGAATGCCCTGTGCAAAGTCATACTAAAAGCAAACTTGATTTCTTAGTTCAGAAGAGTCGGGACTCATATTTAGCCAAAGCCCCACCCTTGAGCGCCAGTTTTAATGAGATGTGTCTTGCTAACTTCATTAGCTGTCTGGTTATATGTAGGTATGGCCTCTATGTACAACATTATTGATTTCTGAAATGGGAAGCTAATTCCATTGGATTTCTATATTTGGAAATGGAAAGCTTTTTTCACTGACTACTTTCAAATACCCTTTCTCCTAAACTGGAATGCTTGCAGTAAATGCCCTCCGCCCATGAGCATGTCCCTGATTGGTATGGCCCAGCTTCTCCATCGCTCAGGTTCCCTGTACTTTCCTGCACTCCCCATCACTACTGTTTCCAAGTGAGATGCCAACCAAGACAGCGGGACACATGTATATGTGGGCCTCAGGGCACATGGTTCTGTTCCAACTGTGGTCCTTCCATGTGTTTGTAGACGCATACTCTAGTTTATCATAAAAACCAATATACAGAATGTATAAATCCTCAGGCGTATTCCAGGAAACCCGAAAATGTACTCAGCTGAGTGGTTCTCAAAGTATGGTCCGTAGATCCCTTAGGTTCCCCAAGATCTATTACTGCAGTCCACCTGTAGAAACCATGTTTATAATAGTTTCTACTATGGGCACTATTAAGAGATAGAAACCACATACACAAAAGCTCTGGCCAGGCAAGGAAGCATTAAAGTCAATGCTTGTTGTCAGTATTAGACACTTAAAATCAGCTCAATCCTACTATGTGGTCATTCTCCCAGTTCCACGTGTCCCCTCCCTGGAATCTAGTGCATGCTCTCTCTCTCTCTCTCTCTCTCTGACCTGCTGTGAATTCAGAATTAATTTTTCTCTTCCATGGTTGAGTTTACACAGCATGGAGGATGAATTTGGACTTACTTTATAGTCATAAGTCCCACCTATCGGGGCAGAGTGCTACATCCAGGGAAAGTGAGAGTGACAATAACTCCAGCTATGTTGGGAATAATCTAACTCTTCGGTCATCCGAGATGTCGCCAATATCACTTTAGTTTTCACAATTCCTGTGTTTGCCGGTGAGGACCATCACACTGACAGAGACACTTGTGTCTACAAGTTCAGCTTCTCAGGTTCAGAACTGAATCAGTTTCTGATCTCATTCTCTTGCAGCTGTCTACAAGAAGCACATCACAGGGAAATCCTACTTCCTGATCGGTCTGCTTCTTCATTCACCTGGAGCAGCTCGGTCCAGGGTGACCCAATTCCTCTCACTACTCAGGTTACTCTGAGCCGTTAGAAACAGCTTACCCGTTCTTGTCTAAAACTTCTCCCCAGCCTCTGACATGCCATCTCTCATTGCTTCAGAGCCTCAACCTTGCTGGGCACCTCACTTGAATCCTGAGACCAAAATATGAGAGCGTAATTAACTGCTTCACTGCTCTCAACCACACACCTGCCAGCCTTTGTCTGCAGAACGTGGGCATTCTTCCTTTCCTCCCGCCGGTGGCATTTTAATCCAGTCCATGCCTTCACTGCGCCATCTTGCAACCCCACTGTCGGTACTAGTATCTGTATGCAGCAGGTTTTTATGTGATGGCAAAGATTCCCATTGGTACAGGGACTGGTGGAACGATGAGGGGAGCCATGTCCCTGGCAGCTCCAGCACCGGGGTCCAGGTGCTGCTGGGAGTGAAAAGTGCAACCATCCTAATACAGAAGCAGAACAAAAGCTCAAGGTTTTTTGGGTCACAACCTTAGTTTGAGGGGTGTGCCCTCGGTATTTGTACTTCTGAAAATAGAGAATTTGATGAGTCAGATGTCCACCCTCCAAAGGAAGGGCTTCTAAAGAGAAGTGATTCATGACAACCCCCCTCACTGCTTAGCCTTCCATCCATTCAGTCAACCCGTGAGCCCATTGTGTGGAATGAGGTCATCAGGATTGTGCCACTCAATTCACGTGGCAAGAACCAGGGCATCTGATGCTGAGAGGAGCCTACACAAGTCCTTCTTGCCAGAGGGAGCCAGTTGGCCAGAGGGGCATGAAGGCCTTTGAGAATGAATCCCCTCAATTGGTCCAGTACAATTATTCTCAAGTCATGGTGAAGCTAACTTTCTAAATAATGACTCCAACTTTGAGGCAGTTGGTGGTTCAGGGGATTGATTTTCAGTATCTCTGTTACTGAGCAATTTATTGAGAGCAAATGTAAACACTAGCTCTCAGTTTCATGATGCTTTTTGTAAGTGACTTGTAAAAGGCAGCCCCAATGACATTTTAACTTTTCAAGGTGTCAAACAGAATGATTACTAACTGAGTATCTATAAATGTGAACTAATATTTCCCAAACCATGCCCTATAGAAAAAGCTTCTGGGGAATGTTGATCAATACGCAGCAAAAATAAGTAAATAAACAAAAACATTTAAATCCATGGTCGAAAAACTTTAGGAAGAATTTATGTACCACAGCCACTTCCTCTTGGACACATGCTCTCCAAGCAAAATATGTAAAGCCCCAAGAAATGGTAAAGAAATTTTAGTTATCTAAGCATTTCCCAGATTTACCTGAACACATAAACATTTTTTAATTTTTGCCTCCTGCTTCCCCTGATCCAGATTTTAGGATGTTTAGATTTATGTAAACTTTAGGGCCAATGCATAATTTGGAAAAATGTGTAGGACTGAAATGCATTCTTTTTTTTTTTTTTTACAAGATTTTATTTATTTGACAGAGAGAAACACAGCCAGAGAGGGAACACAAGCAGGGGGAGTGAGAGAGGGAGAAGCAGGCTTCCCACCCAGCAGGGAGCCCGATGTGGGGCTCGATCCCGGGTCTCCGGGATCATGACCTGAACCGAAGGCAGTCACTTAACCAACTGAGCCACCCAGGCACCCCTGAAATGCATTCTTGAATGAGTATAGCATATAGGCCTTGCCTCAGATCAGCTCCTCAGGAAGCAAATTCTTGGGTGTGGGAAATTTACCAGGTAGGATCCCCACGATCAACACCTGTGGGGAGTTTAAGACATAGTCACAGGCAGAGGGAGAAATTGAACTGTTTTAGAGTCACCACAGAGGTCTCATGCTATCATGGAGGGCATCGCTGAAGCTGGGACAGATGGCCCCTCAGGGTGGTCTCACCCCGAGGCAAGATGGCTTGTGTTCCTGTTCGTGCCCCTGGTGACCAGGCTGCTTCTGTGGCAGGGGAGTGATCCTGGGTGGGGCAGCTCTCTTCAATTGAGGACAATTCATGGAGAGGGATGCAACTGGAGTCTCCAATTCTTGGACCATCAGCAATTGGGAGCTGGAGTGCTTCAATCCTAAAGAGGCATCTGGGGAGTGCCCCAGGTTCCAGAACAGCTCATTCTGCACCACTTGCTTTGTGCAGTAAGTTCTGGGAACAGCTCCTCCGGAATTCTGGTTGGCCCCTTTACTTGGGAAGATGTACAGAAGAAAGGAAATAGGAACAGCAACCCCACTGACGTAGCTCATAGAGAGGTTGCAACTGATACTCATTATCTCCTTTGACGACCATTCCAGATTCCCCTCATCCATAACCAGCAATTCTGTGGTCTAGGTAGTTTCCCCGATTTGGTGACTAAACCCCAGGAGGTGTCTGAGACTCATAGTCGTGACTGCTGCACTTCTATGCATTACCAAAAGTGGATCCTGAATATTTTCTTCCCGTCCCCATTGAGTAAACCTTGTAAGCCTCCTTGTAATTACCTGACAATTACCTGCCAAGATGGTGACGCCTTTTCCTCTCTCCAGCTCTCTTGGTACAAGGAATCAAAACTGGCCCCCTGACAGCCATAGCTAAAAGTATAATGGGAACCTTGCTGGGATCCCTGGTGGAAGCATTTTCTCTCTAAACCTGTAATGCTCAGAGTGATGGGGATGGGAAACGCAAATTCCACAAGTAGGTCACTAGGCATGATAGTGAGCAGGGCAATTCCTAATTCTGTCTCTTCGTTTCTCTACTGGTATAGTGTACCTACCGAGGCAACAGCTCTGTATTGTGGAAATTGGTTCACACCTTTCAAATTTTGGGTCTCAGGACCCCTTACACTCTTAGAAATTATCAAATTCCCCCAGAGAGCTTTTGTTTATTGGGTGATCACTGTCAATACTGTACTAGAAATTAAAACTGAGAAAATTTTTAAATACTTTCCATTTGAAGATGGTATTGAAGGACACAGTGCACATCAAGAGAAATAACATCTTAGTGTAATTACTCTGAAATTGCTTTTGACCTCATGGAATCCTGAGGCCCATTCTGAAGTGTCAGAATGTTCCAGAATATGAAGGAGGATGATAAAGAACAAAATTTGGCAAGTGAATTTCACTTTCCTTAGTTTGTAATACTTGAATATCAGAAGAAGCTGAGGAATATATTAAAATTGAAGTGGAGTTTGGTCCACTTTAATGGGTTTGCCTTCTTGATTTACTGATTGATACCTTTGCCAACAATACAAAGGATTATTCTTTACTTTCAGTGTAATCTGCCACATGGCAAAAATTCTTTATGTTAATTTTTTATACTTTTCATTTTTTAGGAAAAGAATCTCAGTTATGAAAGAACTTATATATTCTTTATAATCGTGTTAATGCCTATATTTTACAAAAATTTATAGCTATTTTGATTAAATAGATAATCAAATATTGTCAACTACCCCTGATCCCATCTTAATCAAATGTCCAAATCTCCTCTAACAGCTTTTTGATTTTTCCCTCTCCAATCTCATTCAAATACAGGAAAAAAAAAAAAAGACTGTTTCAGGATAACTTTTAAACCAACATGTATTTTGAGATTTCTCAAAGGATCCTTGGAAAAAAACAAAGATTTGTTCCTTCACCTTAGAAAGACGCTAGAAATAATTAATTTTTTTTGATTTGTTACTATTGTAGTTTCATAGGAAAAGTTACCATGATCAGAAGAGATAGTTGGATTTCCATTTGGATAGGTAAAATATTATTAATATAAATAATGGAAGTCCCTAGGTATTTGTCAGTGTCCTCACTTTGTGTAATAGGTCTTCACTACGGAGGAAACATTGCCTAGACTCTGTCTAGTTTTCTTATATTTGTCAGAATCTTGGTGGTTCCTCAATTGAAATTAGACAACAACCTCATGGTGTTAGCTTTCATTCCCATTATTATTTAAAATGTTAACTCTGTTACAGTCTTCTTTAATTTGAATCTAGTATCTTTTATTGTACCAGTTTTCAATTTAGGAATGCACATGAGATCTACCTACATAGTTTTATAAAGATACAGATATCTAGGATCTATGCCAAATTTACTAAATCCTTTTATATTCTTGGTACATTCTTGTATGTGCTTGGTATAATCTTGGTATATTATATATATTATGTCTCAAGAGTATTATGTTATTATGTCTCCAGGTTTTTCCACTATAAAATTATGTTTACCCATTCATATAAATCAGATATTCTCTAACTGCTCTGAAACTAGGTTTTATCATTATTCTTAGAGACAAGTTGTCTAAAATTTCCTTTGGAATGGCTTTATCATCTTGTTTTGCATGCTAAAGAAGCCATCAAATTTCCTTGTCAGTTGTATTATTATTATAAACTCTCATTAGACCTTTACATTTAAAAAATATATATTTTATTTATTTGACAGAGAGAAACACAGCGAGAGAGGGAACACAAGCAGGGGGAGTGAGAGAGGAAGAAGCAGGCTTTCCACAGAGCAGGGAGCCCGGTGCAGGGCTCCATCCTGGGACTCCAGGATCATGACCTGAGCAGAAGGCAGAAGCTTAGTGACTGAGCCACCCAGGCACCCCTAGACCTTTACATCTGAAAGTTATCTGTAATGAATTAACCATAGCCATTTTCCCTATGATCTAAGATACTTTTTATTTTTACTAACGCTTGCCTGAAGTCTCTGCTGTCAGCTACAGGCCTGAGTGTGTGTCTTCAACAAAGAAAGACAATCTCAGAGTCCCATGGAAAAGTTCTATACCAGGTACTGTAAAGTATTAACCCTTCAAAGAATAGATTCTTGGGTACAGGCTTCTGATGCATCACTTGGATAATTTTCAGGCCATACCAGTGAGTTGAGGCAGGATTTCCAGAACTCTTTCCATTAAGAAGTACATGGGCCCAAGAGACTGCTAACTCAAGACTCGGTAGAATAGGAATTAGTTACATAGGACTGGATGAACCTATGAGAAAGTGTGATATGGTTGTTTGCCTAAAATATTATTGATCTTTTAACTTTCTGTTTTCCAGATATAAAAGCAACTATTTGTTACCTTCTTAAATTTTCTGTAACTCATAAACAATGTAGTGCTTTTATGTACTGAAATAAAATGTTTTAAAATTATATCTGATTCTGATTGATCCCCCATGAAATCAGAAACTCTTACTAATTCTCCATACTTTTCATGGCAATTTAGTTACTTGCACAGTTTGGTAAAAATCCTTTTGTTTTTCTAACCAAAATACAACTGGTTCCCAATTGTGCAACTAAAGCCTTGTCTGGAATGTCATTTTTGAGAATAATGTTCATTGAATGGAACTTAGTAGCCTACTACCTAGTTTACAGGATCCCGATCTTATAGGAATGAAAGCTTGGCTGAGGCCACAGGATCACCACAAGATGGCTGGCTCATATATGTTGGCATCTTCTCCCCGACTACTGGCCAGAGAATATACCACATGGGCTTCTCTCTCTCCATGAGCAGCCCGAGTCCCCTCATGACATGGTGGCTGATTTGCCTAGATCCAGTCATCAGAGAGAGAGGCAGAGAGACAGAATTAGAGGGAGCAATGCTTTTTCTGACCCAGTCTCAAAGTCACGCTGTTAACTCTGCCTAATTCTGTTTGTTAGTCCAGCCCACATTCAGAGAGAGAAAAATGAAGCCCTGCCTTTCTTTTTCTTTAAGATATATTTATATATTTGAGAGACAGAGAGAGAGAGAGAGAGAGAGAGAGAGAGATAGGGGGAGGGGCAGTAGGTGAGAGACAAACTCCTTAAGCAGACAGAGCACAGAGCTCGATGTGGAGCTCTATCCCAGGACCCTGAGATGATGACCTGAGCCGAAGTCCAGAGTTGACCACTTAACTGACTAAGCCACCCAGGTGCCCCGAAGCTCTCTCCTGAGGGAAAGAGTATCAAAGAACTTGTGGACACATGATTAAATCTACCCCAAGGGCAAACTGAGTTTTGGTGACTTAAAAAGCCTTGGCCTGTCCATCATTCTGGGCCTACCCTCACCTCACCCTTGGGTAACTGTGTAATTTAATGATGAAATAATCTTGGGATGAGTAGCAGTAAAACAAAACACGCTGTAATTATGTGCTATGATAGAGGTCCAGGAAATTCCAGGAAGGAGTGATCTGGGACTTCATGAAGGAAGTGGCATTGAACATGCATCTTGAAGAATAAGAGGACTTCAGTAGTGTCAGATTAGAAGCCAGAGGGAGGAACTGGTCAGGAAAAGCATGAGCTAGTACCTCCTGGGGAGCTGGGAGCAATATGTCATGAAAACCAATCCAGATAAAAGAGTGAACGTTTAAAGAAGAAAATAGTGTGGGATGATGCATCAAGGTCGTGGGGGAGAAAAGGTTTGTTGGGATTAGACAACAGGAAGACTTGTATGTCAAGGTTGGGACATTAGAAATCCAGGAAAGTTTTCTGATGAGAGATACCGTTCCAGCATGCTCCAGCATACCAACGTACATTAGAAATATCAGCCTGGTGAAGACCCAACCCAAGGAAACTGGATCAGAGTGTCAGAGGGTAGAAGTGGGAGGGCCGGCCATATGGGAGGCTGGTGAGATGACCAGTGCCCTACTCACCCCCAGTGCACATCAGAGTCGCCTTCTTAAAACTCACTGGTGCCTAGCCCTCCCCTCCTGAGGTTCTGATTTAATTGTTCTGAAGTGGGTTGAAGCACCCCAGGTTATTCTAATGTGCAGCTGGGCTAAGAAGAATACCATGATGCAGAGCAAGGGAAGACTTCCCAGCTCCAGAAGGAATTTTGAGCTACTGTTCCCTCTTGCCTCATTTTCTGAATTGCTCTTCTACCTCCTTGGGTCCTTGTCCCTTTGTGGTTTTATTATTTTTTTTAATTATTTATTTATTTATTTGACAGAGAGATCACAAGTAGGCAGAGAGGCAGAGGCAGGCAGACAGAGGAGGGAGCAGGCTCCCTGCTGAACAGAGAGCCAGATGAGGACCTCAATTCCAGGACCTTGAGACCATGACCTGAGCCTAAGGCAGGGGCTTTAACCCACTGAGCCACCCAGGCGCCCGTTTTTATTATTTTTAAGTTCCCCCTGGAAGCACCTCTATTTTGCCAGACTATCCTATTTCCCCGTGTTTCAAATTCTTAAACAACCTATCTTTTCACATGACCTTGCAAACTTCCATTTCCTCAGACCAGCTGCTGTCAAGTAGACATTAGGAGGAAAGCAATACTATTGAATGAATTCATACTAAGATGTGAATGATTGATGACCCCATTAACCATCTAAAGGTATCTGATTTTTAAACGTTTTTCTAATCTTTTTTCTAATCTACTTTTTAATATTTTTTATTTTCTAAATGTTTACTCATTTGAAAGAGACAGAGAAGGTATGCACATAATGAGCAGGTTGGAGGGGCAGGGGGAGAGGGAGAAGCAGGCTCCCCGCTGAGCAGAGAGCCTGACACAGGGGTCTTTTCCAGGACCCCAAGATCACAACCTGAGCTGAAGCCTAGAGTCAGATGCTCAACCAACAGAGCCACCACCCAGGCACCCCTAAAAGTTTTTCTTTCTTTTTTAAAAAAATAATTTTATACACACAGAAAAGTTACAAGAAAAAGAAATAAAAGATTCCTATATACTCTTTTTTGAAATGCATTTGTTTTATTCTCTCTCTCCACACATGTACATACACACACACACACACACACATTTGTTTTTTTCAACCATTCACGAGTAAGTTGTAAGCTTGTCCCCAAAATCTTCAGTGGATGTCTCCTAAGAACAAGGACATTCACCTACAGTCACAAATGCTAAAATTAACCCATTGACATTAATGCAATTGACCCTCTGACCTACAGATCAACTTTTGCCAATTATCCCAATAATCACCTGTATAGGAAGACAACAACCCCTAACAACAGCATCTTTCTTTCTGGCATTTTCCTTCCTGGTTCAGATATGACACTTGATTCCGCATTGTGTTTAACTGTTTGGTCTCCTTAAGCTCCATCAGTCTGGACCATCTCCCCAGTCTTCACCTGGCACTGCATTGTTTTCACATTTTTGAAGAGCACAGGCCATTGTTCTGCAGAAAGTGCCTCCGTTGGGGCGTGTCTGACACTTTCTCACAATTAGATTCAGGTTACATGTGTCTGACAGGAAAACCACTGAGGGGACACTGTATCCTTGTGGCAACCCATCAGGTGCTGTGCTGTGTCCAAGTGTCCGGTGAATGGTGCCATTAACGTCTACCGCTGGATAAGATGGTTTCTCTGTACAGTGAAAAAGCATTTTGTTAGAAACTAGTAAACATTTTGTGGGAAGATACTATGAGGCCATATAAACATCCTGCTTCTCAGTAAACTTGCTTCTATTTCTTTTAGCATCCGTGGGTGACCCCTGCCCGAATCTTGTTACTCTGATGGTTGCCAAGTGAGGACTTTCTAATTTTACCATTTATTTATACCTATGAGTTGGCCTTCTGCTCTAGAGTTCTTCTTTCTCCCCTGTTTAGCTGTTTGTTTATTTCTATAAACATGGACTCATAAATTCCTAGTATATGCAATAGGTTGTAGTAAAATTTGATATCATTATTTATTTTAATGCCCAAATTGGCTCAGATTTGACCAATGAGAATGCTGTCAAGCTGGTTGGATTATTTGATTTTTAAAAGAGGTAGATTTTCCATTCAAATATGTCTCCAAATAGTACGCATAAGGTGTTAAGAGCAAATGAAGTGAAAAGTTCAGGCTGTGTGCCAAAGCATGATGGTAGGCAGAGAATTCTTTACCAGATCAGTGCTTTCCAAACTGTTCTAGCTTCTCATGCCCTCTTCCTTCTTCTACGTCCTAAAATGGAATGAAACGCTAGAACTTAGAGGGACTCAAAAGTTCTGTGGTTCCCAAACACTGACTTGTGCCAAGGGCTGTGTGACTGGGATCACTGGCGAGCTGGTTTACCAGAAAGCTCCCCTCTGCGGATTCTGATTCAAAGGGCAGACCCAGATGGGCAAGTACTTTTTGTGTGTTCATAAGCTCCCCAGATAACTGCTGTACTCAGCCAACACCTGCTTCTCCTATACACACACCCTCCTTTTATAGGTGAGGAAGCAATGACCCAGAGGGTGGCATCAGCGGGCTTGAGGTCACACTGTAAGGCCACCTAGAGTAGGAGAGCAATCGAGGTCACCTCCTGTAGCCCTGCATAGTGCTGTCACCTTCCCCTTCTTTGAAAGCTCCCAAGATTTCGTCCCTTACAACCCCCATGGCGGTAAGAATGAGGAATTTGCTGTCCGGATGGGGGGAGTGTAAGTTAGATGCTTATAGACAGGGAGCTGCGTCTGCCTTCCTCACAAGAGTCATCTGCAATGTAGTTGGATTCTTTTAAGCTGATCCCCAGAGTCTGATTGTTGTAAATCAGAAATGACAATACCTGATTCATGCAGTTCTTATGAACATTCATTGTAAAGACAATGTATGGGAAACCTGGCAATTTTGCTAGGGAATGCATTATCCAATACCCCCAGCTCCAAACACACTTGTGTGTGGATGCATGTGCGTGTGCACATGCACACACACACACACACACACACACACACACTCTCCACTGATGTCATGTAAGGAAACCCCTTCTGTTACTACTTCTCTCTCCTTTAGCTCCTGACCCCTACTGAGGGTAACAGCAATACACCCTGGCCCCAGACAATGACTGAAAACTGTAAGGTAAACAGGCACCACCACATCACACACGCACATCCTCTCTGGGACCATTCTGAGCCATGGATCACAAGAATTCGACTATGCAACAGAATCAACGTTGAAACGTACCTTGAAACCTGATAACCCAGAATTTCCACCTGGCAACTCAGCCACCCACCTTCCCAATGTAGAAGTCACCCAATGTGCCTAAGGTCTGCCATGCTACCACGAAGGAGCGGCCCATGTTACAAATGTCTGTGCTTCTGAGTGTGGATAACCATCACCTAGTGCCCACGTGCTCAAGATTGCCAGGCCTCCACGGTGTGCTTTCTCATCAGGCTGGTCCTTTCTTAAGCTTCAGCGCTCTTCCGCTACCCTCCATCTGCTCTCTTCCTTCCTTTAAGAAATCTGTAGGGCAAGAGGGTACTAGGGGCCAAGGCCCCTGCCGCACCTGGTGGGATTTCATTCTCCTCCTGATGTCACCCAGCTGGCCACAGGCCTCCAGGAGAGAAGGGGCCCTCCTGCGGCGATGAGAGAAGCTGGGAAGCGGTTTGGGCTGGGACTGCCTGGTTGCAGAGACACTGACGGCGAGGCTGTATTGTCCTAGGCTAGAAAGAGCTGCTGGAGCCCACTGGGGATGGAACAGGTGGCTGCTGCTGCGTTTCTGGGTACCTGCAGCAAAGGAACTCAGCATCACTGCTAACTAAAAACCTTTGCCCTTGTAATGCATAAAGCAATCACAGTGACTCAGCACCGAAGGGGCCTGTGCTTTTAAAATAAGTCCACAAGTCCTTTGAATCTCCTCCCTCCAAAGCAGCCTAATTCCTTTCTTGAGTGTGGCTCATACACTTTTAATCAATAAGATGAAACCAAACTGTCAGAATATGACTTCCAAGGGTGGATCGTAAATGACAGTACTACACTTCTGTTTTGCTCCCTCCTTTCCATCACGGGCTCTGTAAGAAGCCAGCTGCCAATGTCGCGAGACCGCCAAGCAGCCCTGTGGAGAAGCCCACGCCAGGAGCGTGCCAGCTGGGAAGCAGATCGTCCCGTGTCCCACGAGACAGGACGGTGGCATCCCCCCCACCATCTATGCTGAGGCCAGACCGTGAGCCAGAGCGGCGTGGCTCAATGGCCTCTGAATGCTTAACGTACCACCATGGCAAGAGATAAAAATCTGGTGTTTAAGTCACCAAGTTGTGTGGTATTTTGTTACATCATGATAGATAAGCATATGGGGCTCTTCATCCTCCCCACAGCAACCGTGACAAAAGAGAATCCAGGCTCAGCTCCAGCAGCCCACCGACAGAACTGGCTTATTCCAGCGAAGCCCAGGGCACGGCTTGACCACTCTGCGTGTTATTAGGTGCCGCCTTCACTGAACTGGTTTTGGCTTCCCTATAACTTCCATCCCCATCCAGGCACACCCCCGCGAAGCCAAAGTGCAACCTCTCCTCTTCCATGGGACCACTCTTCAGACACCTGAAGTAAGTGATGATGCCCCCGTGTCCTCTTCCACTGGCTACAAGAATAAAGAGGAGAAGCCCAGGAAAAGAGACATAGTCTGGATTAGGCCACAGTCTTTCATAGGTCAACCCAAGAGGGACTGGATACAGAGGCCCTGGGGAATGAGGGACACCAGTCCTGAACTCCTAGATAATATGACAAGAGCAGTAGCACTAACAATAATTAGCACTAACAGAGCACTGAGGGTGCTCCGGGTTTGTTCCACGTGTTTTGTGCGTGTTAAGTCGTTTAAGCCCCACAACAAAGCCTCACTATTGCTCCTTTCCACAGATGGGGAAACCGTGGTGGTTACTGAATGCCAGAGGCCCCCAGCTACTAAAGGACAGAGCCTGCTCTTGGGGGGGTGGGGGGCATTCTCCCAATCACAGCTCGGTACTGCTTTTCCTGCTGGGTCTAGCTCACCTCAGAGCTGCCTTGAAAGCCCATATAAAAACAAAAATCACCATTTATTCAGCATTGGCTATCAGAGCCTGGGCTGAGCATTCTGCACACACTAGAAACACTAATGCTCGCAGTCACAGAAAGACGCAAATGGACGAAGGTGTTTTTGTCTAATCCCATGCCCATCATGAGATTGTTATAAGGACCCATGGTCTGGAGGCTGCCGTTCATTTGTGACGGCATCAAATCCACTCCAGGCTGTGGAGGCTGAGGTCCTAGAAGGCCTTCGTCAGCACAAAAAGAAAGCTGTCAGATCCTCAGAACCCCCAGGACACTCATTTATCATGGTGAGAAATATTGATATTAATAAACCCTTCCACCTGGTACAATTTCCTGTCATCACCCCCCCCTTCTATTTGTAGAATAAAACTCTCAGCAAACTGAGCTTCACGCTTCCTGCAGACCCGTTGGAGAAACACACATAAACACTCATGGGCAACCATTTCACACCTAATGGATGGGGGCTGAAGGTGTGTGACGCGCGGCAGGAGATTGAAGGGCTGCTTTCCCTTGGATTCCCTCTCCCTAGAGCCTGGCAGCAATGGGCGAGATGCAGCTCTCCCTCCCCCTCCCACTCTTGAGCTGTCTATACGGAGCTGAGGCCAAGTCAGGACTCTGCTCCCCCACCCCCAACGGGAACAGCCCCCTCCAATGGGTGAGGCGTGCTTTGAGAAACCTGTCTTTTCTCAGATCTCAGGGAAGAGGCAGATCCAGATTTTGTGAGGTCTACAGCTTATACAATTGGAGATTTTACTTTAAGAAAAAGAATACCACATTATAATACAACGTGAGATTTGAAAATCAACATTTATGTAAAATGAGAAAAGAAATCACAACAAATCTCAAATCTTAAAAATGCTGACCAATATCATAAACATCACAATGTCCACACAAATGATATACAACTTTATTAATTGCCTGACCTATGACTCAAATATTTTTTTCCTACCTTTATTGGGGGCCACGTATTCTTTAGATTGTTTCTTCGAATTTAAACACAATTCTGTCGCAGGAAGACAAATCAGTCTCATCTCCAGCATTCTTTTTTTTTTTTTTTTAAGATTTTTATTTATTTGACAGAGAGAAACACAGCCAGAGAGGGAACACAAGCAGGGGGAGTGAGAGAGGGAGAAGCAGGCTTCCTGCTGAGCAGGGAGCCCGATGTGGGGCTGGATCCCGGGACTCCGGGATCATGACCTGAGCCGAAGGCAGTCACTTAACCAACTGAGCCACCCAGGCGCCCCATCATCTCCAGCATTCTTGACCAAGATTTTTTTCTTACTGATTGTTTCAAAAAGGTTCTTTCAGCATCACAACTCATTACCAGAAATGCCACATAAACATTTAGGATTGTTGTCAATTGGGGAAAACTTCCAACAAAATTTCTTTTCTATACGATTGCATGACTTCAGACCATAACAAGTTTTCCTTAGCAGTGACTAATCTTAAAAACTCTTTAAATTGAAAATCACTCATTGATTTGTTAGTCATCTATGTCCTCACCAGAGAAGGGTAGCCTGACTTGCATGCGGTCCTCATGGGTGTCAGTTTATCAGCGAAATGTAAATCTTTCTCCAATGTATTCACATGATTCACTCCTCATCATTAACTAGATTATTAAACAATACAAGAGTCTCTTCATTATTACTCTATTTAAAAGTTATCTCTCCTACTGAATTACTGCTTTTAATATGATTAATTATGGTTCTGTCTTTGAATAAGAATAATCTCTATTTATTTCATTGCTTTCTTTTATTAACTTTTTTTCCTGAAATTTCTCTATTCTTAAGTAAATGTATTTAAGGGTGACAAAACAATTTCATTTTTCCCATATACCCAAATTGGGAATCTATACTGATATGGGAAACAAAGGAAGAAGAAAAATTATACATTTCCTTATTACCTACAGCCCATTGACAAGTCCTTATTTTTTAAAAAAAGATTTCTTTTTAAGATTTTATTTGTTTATTTGAGAGAGAGAGAGAGAGAGAGAGAGAGAGAGAGAGAGAGAATGAGAGAGAAGGTCTGAGAGAGAAGCAGACTCCCTGTGGAGCTGGGAGCCTGATGTGGGACTCGATGTGGGACCCGAAATGGGACTTGATCCAAGGACTCCGGGATCCGGACCTAAGCCAAAGGCAGTGACTTAGCCAACTGAGCCACCCAGGCACTCCAACAAGTCCTTAAAACAGGCAGAGTGACCTTCCTCTAGGGACTCAGCTGCCTTGATGTTCATACTTTGCTAAGGGCAAAAGACAATCTTAGCCTCAACCCCCCAGGATCCTGTAAGTCTATTTTAACATATAAACATTCCTTTAGAAGCTTCCTTTATCTCTGTCCCCCAAGATACATGTTGGCAATCATCCCCCAAGCATATGATCTACCAATATACATCTGCAGTGTCTCATGACTAAGGTTTTAATAGACAGTAATAAATGACCTTTTCCCAATAATAGCTAGCCCCCTCAAGGTCCTGGAAACCTTGCTTCCAAATTCCTTAGAGGAGAGTGAGGCTATCGCTTACCCTCTCCCAAATTGAAAGCACATAATTGGCCACTCCTCATGGCCCCAGTGTAGCTCTTTCTACCCAAGGGCCCTGTGCCCGTGCTTTAATAAAACCACCTTGTTGACCAAAGGTGTCTCCAGAATTCCCTCTTGGCCATTGGCTTTGAACCCTAACATCTTCCAACATCATATACTGCCTTTTTTCTTTTAGTGAAATGTTCCAAAAAATGTCTTTCCAAATTGAATTACAATGGAATATTAAGCCTTAGGAACTTTTAAGGAAACACCTTGCTTCTTACTGAATTCAAGTTTCTCTCCTGAGTCTTCAAAAATAGTTTTTAGAGTCTCTTTCGAGGTTGTTGTATCCATGTTGCAAGGTTGTACAGATTTATAATAGCAGGCCAACTATTATCTACATAATTCCAAAGCTAGGTACTGTAGGCCACATTCATACTAAAATGAAACCTCTGGTCCTGTACCAATATCTTTGGAAACCATTCCGACACCAGATACCCAACAATACCTCAACTAACTATACATGGAAGTAATAGTGATTTCAAAGAACATAATTATATCCCAATAGGTGAAATAACTAAATTAAATATGTCCCCAACATAACTTCCCCTTGCCCATACACCCAAAATGCCCATGGGCACCATGACATTACCTGGGATAAGGGGCCATATGAAGAAGATGTTGCAGCAGAAAGAGAGAATGGACTTAACCAATTGCAATAAAAAAAATGTTTATTTTGGGGAAGTGCTTAGCCTGAAAGAAGTCTCAATGGCAAAATCTAGGATAATTTGAGCGATGAAATAAATAAAAGTAATGGATTTAACCTGCAGAAGAAGTTACTATCTATCAGCTCATGGTGATATTAATAAAATAACTGATTAAATAAAGAAATGGGGGAGAAGGCACAGCTTTTCCTTACAGAAGATCTCCAATTAATAATAGCATAAAAGGGAAGATGGAAATAGAAAGTCACCATTTGGCAAATACCACAGTGATAACTCTTGCAGGCAACAGTCATCAATGGGTGATAAATTAGTGGTGAAAGTATGATGAGAAACAGAATATCTGCATAGTATCAAAATATCTCATCATGTACTCACTAATCACTAGGGGGTACGGGGGGGTATCCAAATCCAGAGGAGAAACCTCGCAGACATCTTAACCAAATGGTCAAAGTTAACATCACCAGAAACAAGACTCATCGATATTGTGTAGCATCTGGTATCATGCCCAAGAAAACACAACATCACTGTCAAGTCAGTGAACTCTTTAGGGATCCAATGGTTTGGGGCAAGGGGGGACGTCTCTTGGAAATAAAGGACAAATTACTGTATCTCACACCTCTCTCCACTAAGAACGAAGCCCCATACCTAGTAGGCCTCTTTGGGATCTGAAATCCACTTAGTGATACTATTCTGGTGATACTGTACTGTTTCCATTTACCAGGTAACACACAAAGCTGTCAGCTTTGAATCATACAAGTCCACAGTGCAGTGCAAAAGAGGAACCAATACTGGGTGCCTGGGTGGCTCAGTGGGTTAAAGCCTCTGCGTTCGGCTCGGGTCATGACCTCGGGGTCCTGGGATCGAGGCCCACGTCGGGCTTTCTGCGCGGCAGAGAGCCTGCTTCCTCCTCTCTCTCTGCCTGCCTCTCTGCCTACTTGTGAGCTCTCTGTCAAATAAAGAAATAAAATCTTAAAAAAAAAAAAAAAAAGAGGACCAATATTGCTGAGACTGAATGATTGAGCAGTCACTATTGATGTTAGAGTCATGCATGGTGGGCAGAAACACCACATGGAGCTATGGTATGCCCCAATAGGAGAAGTGCAGTGTAGACCCCTAGGGTCCTGGAGCAAGACCATGCCATCTGCAGAAGGGAGCTATATACCATTTGAAACATAGCTCCTGGGGCGCCTGGGTGGCTCAGTTGGTTAAGCCACTGCCTTCAGCTCAGGTCATGATCCCAGGGTCCTGGGATCGAGTCCCACATCAGGCTCCCAGCTCCATGGGGAGTCTGCTTCTCCCTTTGACCTTTTTCCTTCTCATGCTTCTCTCTCTCTCTCTCTCTCTCTCTCTCTCTCTCTCTCAAATAAATAAATAAAATCTTTAGGGGGATAAAAAAAGAAACACAGTTCCTGGCAAGCTAGAGGTCCTGATAGCCGTGGAGCATCTAACAAGTGACTGTGTGGCCAAAGCTTCCCAACATGAGCTGGCATCCAACCTACCAAGCCATCGGGTCAGCAGACCCAGCAGCAGTCTGTGTGTAACGGAAGTGGTTCATCTGGGATTGGGCATGAGCAAGGCCAGAGGGCTATGCAAGCTGCTCTGGTAGATGGCCCAGATGCTGCTGTCATCACCACTATTGTACTGAGTTCACTCCCTTTGATAAAATGCATGGCCCCATGGGGGATGCCTTCCAACAGCCAAGCTGAGGGAGGGAAAAGAAAGGCTGAGGCTGACTCTAGGATGTATTGGCTTGATTTGGAGATGCTAGCCAAAAGTGGACTGCTGTGCGCCCACAGTCCTACTCGGGACAGTTCTGAAAGGCAATGTTAAGTCCTCTCACTGAGCAGAACACTGGTCATTCCCTTCGGGTAGACTAGGAATAGGGATAGGTATACACAACCCAGGGCTGTGGGAAATGACTGGGCTGGTTGACCAAGGGGCCTGAACAGAGAAAGATTACAAGACTGGGGCCTGTGAAGCCCATGAAGGGGACCCATGGGTGAAGATCTTTGTACTCCATGTTAATGCCCACCAGAGAGCATCTACCATGGAGAGGGCACTAAACCCCGGGAAGATGCAGTGCTATCCTCTAAGATGTCCTTAACACCCCCCAAAGACTATTATATAATGTCTTCTACCCCCTAGGAACCAAGGGGTAAAGTAAGAAAGGCCCCGCACACCTTCATTTTCTGTGTCCCACCTGGGTAATCAATGCCTCTCATCGCTGCTGCCTTAGTTCTGCAAGTCTAGAGGTCCTGATTCCCAGAGGGAAGTATTTATACCTGAGAACATAGGAAATGCCCCATTAAACTTTAAGCCTCAGTTGCAACCTTGTCACTGTAAGTTTCTTGTGCCAAAAGAAAGAGGTGAGAAGAGGAATCCCCATACTAGCAAGGTAACTGATCTTGATCATCATGGGGAGGTAGGGCTGCTGAGACACTGTGACACTAGGCACATACCAGGGCTTTTCCTGGTACTGTCCTGCCTCTTCTGGTGATAACTTGACAAGTGCAGCAGGCATGGCCAGAGAACAGCATACTGACCAGAAGCTCACATGTGTTGGTTTGGGTCTTCCTAGAAAAGTCAACAGCAAGAAGAATATAAAATGGGTAATCATGGCCTTGAAACCCAACAGCACCCACCTGGGTTACACATCATCCCTCTAATCTTCCTCTGGTAAGTGGCAAAGGGCACCAAATGGAATCCCTGTAGAGCTGCTCCCAGAGAGACTGAACATCCTATCAAAGTCTAAGCAGTCACTAATGCAAGGGCTCTGGTGCCTCACCTAGAAACTTCCATCTAGGGTCAACGTTCCAGCTGCCTCAGCTGCGTGAGAGTTGGCTGCTGACTGCTCACACAGAGCCCCCCTAGGAATTGCCCCACACTAAAGAAAGTGTCTGGGGAGCAAGGTGGGGCTCCCTCGCCTCAGTCTGAGTCAATTCAGAAGGACTATACATGTAGAATTGTCTGGGGCTGCTTTGCAACTGCACCACACTTGAACCTGGCCTGTGCTCATCCCTGCTTCCTCTCTCCCTTACAGGTGTCCTTCCAGAGACGATCCCCTTGCAGACAGACTTCCTGCACATAGAAGTCTGCTGCAATCTGTCTCTCAGGGAACCTGACTCAAGACTCCCAGCTTTTCTACATGATCAGGACACAAGTAGGAGTGTTGACCCATACACCTAATGGTCCAAAGTCCTAAAGATGAGAGAGGATGATGTGAAGCATCACATGATGTAGAAGGTGAGCAAGAAGTAAAATGGAAGTTTTGCGGTCACTAGGATGTGGTGGCCATTTGTTACTGCAGTGGAACTGACACCATTCAGACTAATACAGAACCAATACAGTAATTCAGCCATTAAAATTTTACAGATTTTTAGACCCAGTTGAGAGGTGGCCCAGGCCAAACCTCATTTTATGAAGCAAGTGTAAGTCTGAACTTATAGATGACAAATTAGAATCAAGCAAGCAAGAGAGACACAAAGTCAAGGAGGCTAAGTGACCACTCAGTGGAGTTTTCTGGAGTCTTGACTGGGAGCTGCAGGATGGAGTTCATTTAGAATGGCTTGCGGTGGTTGTTGGCTGAGCCTGGAACATGAGAGCGAATTGCCAGTGAGGAGGACACGGTCAGACTTGGTTAGCCAGCTGTCCCTGTGGTTTTAGGTCACGGCCAAGAGCTTTCTGTGGGTCGGCCAGATGTTTCTGGACTCAAGTGGAAAGTGAGTTGATGCCTGGATCTATAAGAGAAATAAAGATGAATACTGCACTGTTGTGTTCCATGCCTTCATCCAGTGGGAGGCATGGCTCTAAGACAAAGGTCTGGACACTCGGCAGTGCACTCATACACAAGAGAAGATAGAGTCCTTCCCAAAGAGGTGTCAGCAATGATTCTTGCTGATGAAACTTGACTAATCACGAGGCTTTAGTGCCTCTGTCTTGGAGGGAGTAGAGTTTCTTGAGCCTGTGAGTGTGTCCTTGACACCCTTATTAATGTTTTGCAATACAACACGATGGTATCTGGCTTGAGAAGGTTCTGATGAGGTAGCCACTGAGGGAAAAGCTGGCGTCTTGCTCCTTAATATTTCATGAAGTCAAGTCTTGGGAATTTGTATGTTGTCCATCTAATCAACCTACGAGCCAGAGGCAGTGCACCTGGCTTCTTACATCCAGTTTCTGCACAAACCTTGGCCAATTTATTATTTTTCATCCCATTTGGATATTCCATTCCCTCTGCTAACTGCAGACAGTGTAGCCATTGACAGCATGAAGAATTCTGTAGGCTTTCCAATTTTAAAACCTGACCTGTCAAACGTATGTCCCTGCCATTGAACAGTCTTCCAAATCTGGGAATGAAGTTTTTTTTTAAGTTTTTTTTTTAAGATTTTATTTATTTATCTGACAGAGAGAGAGATCACAAGTAGGCAGAGAGGCAGGCAGAGAGAGAGGAGGAAGTAGGTTCCCTGCTAAGCAGAGGGCCTGGTGTGGGACTTGATCCCAGGACTCTCAGATCATGACCTGAGCTGAAGGCAGAGGCTTAAACCTCTGAGCCACCCAGGCACCCTGGGAATGAAGTTTTATAGAGTCTTTGGCTGATTGCCACTGCTTCAGCCTGGCATTCAGAGATCTTGCTACCCATCCTGAAGAGACCATAAATTACTAAAACATGCCCATATGGAGAGCATTCTCCTTATCTAGATAACTGGAGCTTGAATTTTAATTACAGAAAGCCCCCACGGGAGGGAATAAAGTGCCTTCTCTCTCTTTTTTTTTTTTTATTGTTACTAAAATTTTTTTTCCAGTGTTTCAAGATTCATTCCCCATTCCCCACACCCAGTGCTCCACGCTTTAGGTGTCCCCAGTACCCACCACCAGGCTCTCCCATCCCTCCACCCCCCTCCCTCCAAGTCCCTCAGTTTGTTTCTGTGTCCAAAGTCTCTCTTCTTTTGTTTCTCTCCCTGGATTACCCTATTTCCCATTTACTTTCCTTCTCCCACTGTCCTTCAGTTTGCCTCTCATGCACCGCAAGTAAGTGAGACCATGCGATACTTGACTTTCTCTTCTTGGCTTGTTTCACTCAGCATAATCTCTTCCAGTCCAGTCCATGTTGCTACAAAAGTTGGGTATTCATCCTTTCTGATGGAGGCATAGTATTCCATTGTATATATGTACCACATCTTCTTTATCCATTCATTTGTTGATGGGCACCTTGGCTCTTTCCACAGTTTGGCGATTGTGAAGTGCCTTCTCTTTTTTGACAGTTGTCCCGTGCTCCTTCTTCGGTTGTGAGCCTGAAAAATAGGGCAGCTCCTGGTACACTGTTTAGTCACAAAAGAACAGTGTGGGCAAGCTGGTCAAGCCTCCTGCTTCTTAACGTCCCTTCCTTGTTGCCATGGGTGGTGTCATGGGCGATATGATGGGGGAGGGGGGAGGTAATGCTGTTTGTGCCAAGCAAAATAGGGGTATAAAGACTGTCTGCCCATCTCCAAAGACTGATCTGAATTCGAGCCCTCATGCCAAGGTGCTGCCTGAGGAGCGTGCTGGACCAGTGAAACTGGAAAGAAGCCGCAGTCCAAGAGTAGCCAGTGGCCGAGGCTGCTTAGCTATGAGCCAAAGCTAACACCTTTTTATATCACATCAAGACACCAGAAATTTTCATTTTTCCTTTGTCATAAACGACCCAAAGGCACAGTGGCCAACGGGCTTTGAAAAACTAAGTGTTGCAGCTCAGGTGGGGGGGGGGGGCAGCTCCAGTGCCCGCAGGAGGCAATGGGCAGCAGCAATCCCCTCAGAGAACAGAATGCATCTGGGAGATTAATCCTCCTTTTCCCCTTCTTAAACCAATGATTGCTTTACAGACACTGTTAAGCCCCTCAGAACACAATACCTCTGCAAGATAAGCTTATCTCCATTTTACAGATGGAAGAAACTCGAGTCCTAGAGACGGATGAGTCGCATTGGTGGAGCCCGGTTTTGAGCCCAGGTCCTTTTGCCCCTCAAACCCTCGAACATCACCTCTGCTGCAGCCCTTCTCTTTTTTGCAGAATAACCCCTCTCCTGGAGTACAAGCCCAAGCTGGAGACGCTTGCCGATCAACCTATGCGTTCAGGGAACATAACAATGGGAAAGAGACCTACTTAGTTCATCTGTGTATTCCTCCATTCTCTCCTTCATTCTCCATTCATTCACTTCACGAATATTTGGGGCAGCACATACATTTGACAAATATTTATTGAACTGTTACTCGGACCCGGATACCCCGATACCCTGGTAGGTGCTGAAATAGTTAAACAGAATAGGGGGTCACTGAGAAATTTAGACACTAACCAAGTAAACCCACCAATGAATACATAATTACAAGCTGCGGGGCGGGGAGGGGCGGGGAGGGGCTCCTCCCCCCCCCCCCCCCCCCCCCCGCAAAGTCCATTCCCATCTGTAGCAGCAATACCGGAGAAGCAATTTCAGTTGTGTGGTTTGTGAGCTGGAGTGAAGAGAAGCTCCGTCAGGGCGCTGCTCACAAGAAACATACGTGTGTCATGCAAACTGCAGACTGTCATCAGCATCCAGTGTGCACTTAAGGCTTACAGGAGATGTGAATTCAAACGAATCTCATAGCAAATGTTCAACACTGCGTGTTGGTTGTAGTTGTCGTGTTGCAAGTCCGTGTGGACACTGGCAGAGCAAGCTTGTATGTCCATTGGTGGCTTTCAACCCTAGTTATCATGGGAATCACTGGAGGATCATAATTCTCATTTGATTAGCATGGGGATAGGTTAGGGTTGGGGAGAGGGATTGCCTGGGTGTCAGTGATTTGAAAGTTTCCCAGGTGATTTTAATGTATAACACGCTGTAAGCAATGGCAGCTTGCATCTGGAGTCTTCAGATCAAGGTGACAGGCCTGAAGGCCCCATATCCCCACTTGCTAACCCCTGCCCCCCCCCTCTGCAAGCCAGCCCCCCAGCCTCTGGGCCAGGTGCCTAGGTCTGGAAGGCCCGGCTGAGGAGCCCCAGGGCAACTGTCATCACCTGGCATGTGCGCCCTGGCTTCTGGTCCCTCTCCGACCTTTTGGCCCTGGCTCTCACAAATCTGACTCTACCTTCACTGTTATTATCTCCTGCACCTAAGGCTTTCTTGGTCCAGGAATCTGCCCCATGTCTCTAGTCTGGGGCCTGCCTTGGTCTCTTTCCTGTCCCCAACTGTCCTATCCCATCGCCTCCTCTGAGAGTACCTGTTGGAGCTTCTACCCTTTTTCCCACTTACTGGGACACCCTCCACCTCTCTGCCAGGTCCTCCAGATTCCCTCCTGGTTGCTCTCCCTTCACTCCACCGAAAACCTCTCCCAGACTGCTGGGCCCCTTCCTGGCCTTGTGGTTAACCCTTCCCTGCCCAGTCCTTATCAGAGCATCTTAAACTCGAGCTCCTTTAACCTCTGATCACAATGGGTTCATTAATCCCCGTGTCTAGGCGCTTCAACCTACCCAAGAAACAAGAACCTCTGCTTCTATTTTTATCCCTCTCTCCTTACCTTTGTTTTTTATCTTACCTTTTAATTTTTTTTTAGTCTTCAGTTGCTTCTCCTGCTCTAGGCCTGCCATCCCCTGAGGAGACAACAGAAAGTCTAACAAACAGTGGAAGCATGTTGCCCACAGCCACAACCAGAGGTGTCTGCTCTGAACTGAGTCACCGCCCAACTGGTCTGGGAGGCCAGAGAAAGCGGCAAAGCCAGTGGAGAAAACTTCCCTGGGAGATTTCGGTTTCCAGCTCAGTGTTCTCTTGGAGCCTCTTCTGTAGGCCTTGCATGAGTTTTTGTTTGTTTGTTTGTTTGTTTGTTTTTAAGATTTTATTTATTTATTTGACAGAGAGAGAGAGATCACAAGTAGGCAGAGAGGCAGGCGGGGAGAGAGAAGAGGAAGCAGGCTCCCTGCTGAGCAGAGAGTCCCATGCAGGCCTCAATCCCAGGACCCTGAGATCATGACCCAAGCTGAAAGCAGAGGCTTTAACCCACTGAGCCACTCAGGTGCCCCTTGCATGAGTCTTTTGCCCCAAAGTCCTAAGGACAGCATTGTCACAGTCAGCTCTGCAGTCCTGTTGTGAGGGTAGCAGAATTCTTGGCTGGGAAGTTAATAATTTCTATGCTATTTTGCATAGCCTCACAGCTGGTGTCTCCAGTGTCAAGCTTGTCAGATAAATAAAATGAGAGCGGTGAGGCTGTTATTGAAAGCTCACCACAATTCTATTCCCACTAGGGGATTTAGGCAAAGGTGAGGAGAAGACAAGAAGAATTTTTTAAGTCCATGCATTACACATCCAGAAGCCAAGACTTAGGCAACTTTTCTAAGTGTGAGGGCAGGAGGGATGACTTTCCCTGCCTGTGGCAAACTCCTACTGCCCCAGGCCAAAAGGTGGAATTTCTGGGGGAGTTAGCAACTCTAACCCTCTCCTTAAACTCTCTTGAACTCTTACGTTCATAAATTGGCCTGGCCATTGTGCAAATGTCAACTTTATCTTTGGATCATTCAGTTCTGTCCCATAAACCTGAAGCACTAGGATTGAATAGCATTAATTGGTGGGGTGAGCATTGCAGAACAAGTAACACAGGACTTGTGGGGTCCTAGGTGGATGGGTTGATGGATGAGTGGATGGATGGATGGGTGGATGGATGGGTGGATGGTTGGATGGAGGGATGGATGAATGAGGACTTACACTGTCAAACATGAAAATAACTTATTCTTCTGTCTTATGTGCAGTGAAATAATATTTAGAAACATTAATTGATAACTTTTATCCCTGATAATATACTTTAATTTCTTGACTTTTCCACCATTAAAAAAGTAAAAGATCATAATCGTATCTTCTTCACCATTAAATGGGATAACTGGAGGGCGCCTGGGTGGCTCAGTTGGTTGGGTGACTGCCTTTGGCTCAGGTCATGATCCTGGAGTCCCAGAATAGAGTCCCAAATCAGGCTGCCTGCTCAGCAGGGAGTCTGTTTCTCCCTCTGACCGCTCCGGTCTCAGGTTCTCTCTCTCTCTCTCATTCTCTGTCTCTCAATAAATAAATAAAATCTTTAAAAAAAATAAATGAGATAATTGGAGAAAGTTTAACTGGGGTATTAACTTATTATAAGAGATCAATACATGCAGCTATTGTTACTATTCTTCCCATTTTACATTAATAACTAGTTCAATATCACACAGCTAGTAAGTATAAAACCTGGATCTATCCTGCCCTGATGGGAAGCAGCTGCTGGCTTAGATTTCTCCAGAACCTTACTCTTCCCCCTCAAAGGGAGAACGTCACCACTGATGTTTCTCAATACTAGTGTAGACCGGTCCTCCCCTCCTTCAAATGGTCATGCTCTTGCACTGTAAAGGAAAAAAAGAGGTGTGTGTGTGTGTGTGTGTGTGTGTGTGCATATGCATATGTTGGGGCAGGGCTAGAGAAGAGGTCTGTTATCCCATTTGGGAAATTATAATTTTTGGGAGGACGCAGGTGTGTCTTCTTGAAAACTCCTCTAGGAATCGAAGCTCACAGTTTTTATTTTGGAAGCCCATGCTCTGTGATTCTGATGGTCCCTCAGATGGGAGGAAAATCAGAAGCAGGAGAGTGCCAAAGAAGAGCTAGCAGTTAAGCTCCTTCTCTGGGACTCTTTAGAATAACTACACCACCTGAGCAGAGGTTCTGTGCAAAAGGGAGCATCCTTGGCCCCTTCACCTCCATGCTGGCTCCAAAGATCCCTGCTTGTCCTGAATGTCTAGGAGCCTCGGAGTTGAAGGAGAAAGATGGGAAGAGGTGGTGTTATCTGCATAGGATAAAAAACTGCCAAGTAAATCAGCCTTTGGGGCCAGAGGCACAGTCTACAACTCCCTGTTGGTTTCTCAGCTTCACCCCTGGGCTCCCTCCAGGGCCCTTCTAAATCTGGGCCCGAGAAGAAGTCAATACTGAGAGCAGACAGCTTGACCAGAGCCAGGCCCCCCCACCCAGGGTTCAACCCCTGCCTGCAGCTAGAGACAGCAAAATGTGGACCGGAGCAGAGAGGTGACTTATAAATAGGCGACCTCCATGCACACTCAAGGTTCAGGACTGTTTTTCCAAGTGTACACAGTACCCACCCCAAGGGGGACGTTGTTGAAAAGAGAGCAGCCACTGCATTTCTCTATGCAGATTTCATCTGTAACCCATAACTTCTGTTTTCCTGGTGCTAAACAACAACAGCAAAATCTTCTTCTGAAATTATTGTTAATTTGAACATTTTTAAAGCTATGTTTCTCTAAGGACCTTCAACTTTTTTTTTTTAAGATTTTTATTTATTTATTTGAGAGGGAGAGAGAGACAGAGGGAGAGGGAGAAGCAGATTCCCTGTTGAGCAAGGAGAGGGACATGGGGCTTGATCCCAGGAGTCTGGGATCATGGCCTGAACCCAAGGTAGCCGCTTCACCAACTGAGCCACCCAGATGCCCCAGGAGCATCAACCTTTAAACATAGCATCCAAAACACTGGTTTTCCTTAAATACCTCAGTGCGCAGAGCAACCAATGGGTGTCAAGTGGCAGAGAAACCATGTGACATTTGAAGGACATCAGTACCTGGAAAGTCAGCTTTACATTACTGCGGGTAAGTTTCTGATTTTGTGAGATGTTTCAGGGGTCCTTTTGATAGAGTCATTCTGGATCACTTACCATATAATCTGATTTACAAAGAGCCTATCTGTTCACAACGCGGGATGTAAAAGTGAAGTGGTTTGGTTTGGCTACCAAAGAAAGCAGAATCTCTTGCTCATAGGAGGATGGCAAGGGTCACGCCCAGTTGACTCAGGGGAGCACCTTTCCTGGAATTCCAGTAACTCACGACTATGACCAGTGCAGGCAAGGAGCTTGTGGGGCTTCTAAGTAACATGATGAGGGAGGAACTGCTGCAATGTGGTCACACCAGCATGGAAGATGATGGAGGGTGCCGGAGGTGGACCAGGACAACAGGGGCAGTTTTGTGCTGAGAAGCAGATGAGGCTTATACCTGGAGAGGAGTCATGATCCAGGAATCACACAAGCACCTAAGAACCAGGAAAATCCACAGAAACTAAATTGGGTCTGAGATCAGTGAACTAGGGAGTTCGTGGGTTCTCGGGCTGGGGTTACACAGAAGCATGAAGATTGGAGTGGTCATCAGTTGTAGCCAAGGAACCTCAGAACCGGTAGGTGTGGAAAAGGTAAGCCCCAACTGAAGAGGTAAGTAACTGCTTATTGGAAGGTGGAGCCAGAAGTCAGGCTGAAAGACAGACTCACATGGAATGGTTTCTATCTGCAAGAGGTACTGGCAAAACATCCAAAGGAGCAGGAAATTAAATCTTACTCTCTCCTGCCTCCCTTTCTATTTATAGCCCCTGCTCTTATTGCATAAAGGATAGGCAAGGCTAGGTAGGGAGAGATAGATAGGGAGAGATAGGTAGGGGGCTACTAACCAGGCTCACAGAAATCCCAGATGTGGAGACATGTTATGGACAGGTATTAACCAGAAGGAAGGGAACATTACAAATCCACCTTGTTTGTTCTAAATATGGACAGGATAGTTTCTTGATATTTACAAATCCGCCTTATTTCTCTTAAATGTTACAGACAAGATATTTACTAAGTTCCCTTGTCAGGTTTCTATGAGAGACTGAACGTAAAAGCCCTCAGTGGCAACCTTCAGGACTCTTCTCACTCTAGAGAGCTTTTTTTCCCTTTTCCTTTCTGTTTTCATCTTCACTTAATAAACTCAGTTCACCCTTTTCTGTCCACGAGATTCATTCTTCAACTCCATGAGACAAGAACCTTGCAACCTTGTGACATTATTATTTTTCTGTAATCCTTGTAACCTCAGTGAGATATATAGCCAACTTGTCAGGGATCCAATACGAGAGACCACATGGTCTTCCCAAAGTCACGTCTTCTGCTCAATAGTACAGGACTGAAGAAAGTTCTCCCAGGAGGAAAGTTAAATCTCAAGGACCTCAAGCATTTGACTTGCCTTTTTCCTTCCTGCTGCGATTTGGTAGGAGGTATCCTAGCTTGGCAAAGACCCAGGGTGATTCCAACAGTGAGAAACAGCAGAGAATAGCACCCTCTCACCCGACTTTGGCGTTTTGAAAACAAGGGAAGCAGGACGAGAGAGAGTGCTGCATGTTTCTCCATTTTACCCTAAGCGATTTCTCAGGGAAGGCATCCTGAGTGGAATTCCTAATAGAGGGAAGGTAATTAAAGAGGTGCCCTTATTTTTTTTATAAGTATTTATTTATTTGACAGAGAGAGAGAGATCACAGTAGGCAGAGAGGCAGGCAGAGAGAGAGGAGGAAGCAGGCTCCCTGCTGAGCAGAGAACCTGATGCAGGGCCTCATCCCAGGACCCTGAGATCAGGACCCAAGCCAGAGGCAGAGGCTTTAACCCGCTGAGCCACTCAGGCGCCCAAAGAGGTGCCTTTAAAGAGGCACTAAGCATATTCGCTTCATGGAAACAGGGGAGAGAAGGAAAGAAGGGAGCAGGAAGGCGAAGGGCCTGAGCCGACTGAAATCTCTGCAGATACTTCGTTCTCTTGTATTCCGTATCACCCTCCAGCAAGTCCATTTCTATCTGCAGCCAAAATAAAAACAGGAGGCATATGGATCAAATCTGAGACACCTTGGAACTGTAAGGAAAAGCCAAAGCATCAGAGAGCAAAATTTGGGTCCAAATTCATCTCAACAAGCTAGGCAAATTTGGAATTTAATCAGATAAATGGAAAGGTCGATACTAGGTCCAAAACCACAGTCACACGTACAGAATGGACTACGGGGCATGGTTCAACAGCCTGCAGGAAGGGTGCATGGACTCCCCGATGTGTCAAAGGAAGTGTACTGCTCAGTGGGGGCAAGTTAGTAGTGTGCATCTTCTCCAGGCCGCCAGGAACCCTGCAGGGACCTGCGGGGGGGGGGGGGGGGGGATTTAAGGAGGACTTCCACAAAAGAGCACAAAAGAGCTAGCAAACTCGGAGGTGGCAGCAGGATTCAACACCAGGGGCATAAAGGGACACGGGAGGAGCCGACCATGTGGCCTGCAAGGAAGAGCTGTGGGCAGGATGAGGTGTGGAATTTGTAGTGTCCTGTGTGCAATGAAAACATAGCTCCACTTGTTCAAAGAGCGGAAAAAAATTAAAGGGCCATTAAAGGTACCACAATATAAAGCTTTTTCCTTTGAGATTATTTTTATATATCAAACCTAAAGAATAATGAGGGTGATAAATAACAGTATGTGAGTAGCACCATAAATTTATAATTTGCAAAAATAACATTTTGATGTCATTTTATATAATACAATAAATAATAATACTTTATTACTGCGATGTTTTGACAGATCATGAGGTTTTTCTGTGAATTTATGCTTTCGGCCATTTCATTTTCATTCAATGTCACTAAAGGCAATGAGATACTCTTGGCAAGTGCAAGACTACAAGCTGACAGCTTATCTTTTCAATTTTGAGAATAATCTTTCTGATGATGCAGCTGTTGCTGAGCTATTAAGAGGATTTTACAGGCTGTGGCAATATTGGGATACATTTCTGATGAAGAATTTTGAAATCTGTATGTTAGTACACCTAGAACTGATGCTTCCCACCAAAAGATCTTTCTAAAAAATTTAACTCTTTAGGGGCGCCTGGGTGGCTCAGTTGTTAAGCGTCTGCCTTTCACTCAGGTCATGATCCCTGAATTGAGCTCCCTGCTCAGCAGGAAGCCTGCTTCTCCCTTCCTCACTCCCAGGGCTTGTCTTCCCTCTCTAGCTGTGTTTCTCTCTGTCAAATTTAAAAAAGGAGGAGGAAGAAGAGGAGGGGAGAAGGGGAGGAGGAGAAATTTTAACATTTTCTACAAACCAGTTTCCTGTAGTCTGAATTCAATTTTGAAGTCCTTTTATACAGTGATACTTTAAAGTTTCCTCTGACATTTCCTCTAACTTGTGAAAGTCACACAAGAAACGGAAAGTGGCCTCATGATTTTATATAGTTCAGAACATCTGTATATGCATTCTCTCACTGTATTTGCAATTGAAAGGAAATTTAATTTTACAACTGTCTTCCTTGTGCAAGAATTGATTTATCTAAAGCTTCATATGAAAGTAGTGTTCTTTTCCAATGAACTGTCATCTTTAGATTCAGTTTCTACTCTCAGGCTATGCCTATTTACTTTGCAGGCTTGTAGTAGTTCTCAAAACCAGAGTTGTCAAGCTCTTTGAGGAGTCCTAGTAACTCTGTGATACACTTTCTTGCAATATGTGTGCTTTTATTTTGTAATAACTTACTGACAGTTCAGTCTGAGTTTTGGCAGCTCCTATCTAGGAGTTCAGGCCAGAGATGGAATATTTGGTGCAGATGTTCTGGGGCCCGGTTCCTGGGCCAGACAGACAAGCTGGCCTCCCACCAGCAATGAGGCTGCTGCCCTCAGCGCCCAGCAACCCCCCACCCCCCTCCTAACCTCAGCA